>JACJUY010002128.1:96282-116417 GCA_014220935.1 Platorchestia sp. MABIK
CGTTTCATGTTTGTACTTTATTGGAAATAAATGTTTTTTCTTTCTTTCTTTTCTAGAGTTGTGTTACTATTTTCAATGCAGCTCGTTTACATTATATTTTATTGGTTTCAAGTGTCCCAATACCGATATTGTTCACTTTACGACATATCCAAATGTTCTTTAAGAGGAAGTAATTAATTATTTAATGCCGAGAAACGGACACAATTTCAGTTTTTAAAAGTGTAAAAACATAATTTTAAAAATATCCATTTCAGCGAATGCTTATTTAGAGACTGGGGAGTGATCAGAAGATTAAAATTAAATCTTGATAATGATACATTGAAAACAATATAACTCTTGAAGAACCGAACAACATTCTAGGAATAACTTTCGAAATGAGCAGAAATTTTCATTATTAAAACATGTTAATTTGACCTAAAGACAAGAATATAAGCAAAACAATAAGATCAATTAGAAGTACATAGGTACTATACAATGCTGAAAAATAAACTGATATTCCATTTATTGACATCAGAATAAGCGAATTGAATTTTCATAATCAATAGTGAAAACATACCTAAAAATAATAAGTATTCATGTGTCAGACAATAGCTTCAGGTTTTGGCGAAGACTTGTCATTATCAATGTATCATACACTAGAGACTAGAACTATTTATGAACACAGCATAACTTTAGGTTTCTGCAAAGACTAGTTATCATCAATCAATCCATCAAAGTATAACCAAAAGACTAGAAAGGATCGTTATAAGGAACCACTGGTATAGAATATAGACACAGTAAGAGCGTACAGAGTTACCACTCCTTATGTGAGTACAATGTATTGCATCAGCTGAGCTGTTATGCAGGTAACTTGCAACTCATTTACTACTAGTTTCTATTTCCTATGTATCAATTGACGGAGAAATGAACAAAACAGAAATAACGAAATGAATTTGCGATGATTTCAATTACTAATTCCTGCTTTTTAACTGCAAAATATGCTTTATTGCTCCAGTACGAAAATTATATTTCGCACTCGTAGGGGGTATCTGATATATATGTGTGCGAACCAACGATGACTAGATACCAATGACAGTACTAGGTAATATATAGGTATAAATACGCTGTTTCCAACTTCTAAAAAAATCATCAGCAAAACATTAAGTATGCTTTAACTCTTCAGTAAAAGATTTTAACTTTTTTTTGTTTACTTTAGTTGTAAACAATCATAAATAATTTTTAGTAAAATTTTGAACCGAAGACACCAAAAAAAGTGACTCCAACCTCGACTCCACCACATCCGAATGAACGACTCCGACTCCACCACATTCAGAAAGGCGACTCCGACTCCCAACTCCGACTTCGACTCAGCAACCCTGGATTTGATGTAGAGTTATGATGTTATTATAATTGTCAGAATGTGGTTAGTTGATACCATGAGTTATTAGTGATTCTCTTAGGTAGTGGAAATGCTAAGTTTAGGTATCACGGACCGCTAAATGGCGCTAATGAAACTGATGAAATGTCTAGGCTTGAATTGGAAAAATGAGCATTTTTCTCATGTACATGAAATAGCGAATTTCGACCTCTATGATAGTTTTAGTAGCAGCTCATTACTCGCTATCTCAAAAAGAGAATGAGAATGATATTTGAAAATTAGCGCTTTTATGTTCAAATCTATCACAACTTTTTCACCGTCCGAGTACGAGATCAAAACAAAATTTTTGAGGATGCGTGAGAAAAATCAATCACCTAATTTTTCCTATTGTCATCTTCAAAAAACAATGAAATAATAATTGTAGCAAAATTAGACAGAAATGTAGATTCAGGTGATACATGGTACTTTATTTGCTAAAAAAGTTATGGTTATGCTTAAACTGACGGTTGTCTTGCTCAAAAAAGTCCAAGTGACCTCGGTTCTCAGGTCATGAAATTTTGAAGAAGGAAGAAATAAAATTTTAGGAAAGCAGAAAATGGAAAACATTTCAGAACACGAAAGAATAATTGAAAATCAACAAAATGAAGCCGTTTTATAGTATTCCAACACAGACGTTAGTAATTTCCAAGTGTTAATTATTTTTTCCAAAAATCAGCGAATGAATTAATCTAATGTTTTCACAATCTAGATGAAAATATCTCTCAGCACAAACAAAGAACTAATGTTCTATGGATCCAATATATGTGAGATTTTATTCGAGTCTCGGAGTGGTCTCGGAGTGATCTTGGAGTGGTCTCGGAGTGGTCTCGGAGTGGTCTCGGAGTGATCAAATTGCTAATGTCTTTCTGTTCTAAGCCGACGTCCGTGCGTGTCTCATTGCATGTTCACTCGTTTGGAAGAAATACATCCACCATATATTCTCAATGAGTGAAAATGCATATTATTTTTCCGTGTCATTATTCGTCCGTATTTAAGACGTATTTCGAATGCAAACACGTTGAGAAAAAGAAGAGCCAATGAAGTGTTGCTAATTAGTTTTAATTTCAATGAATTATCTCATAGTGAGGTATGCAACTAGTGGTTAGATGCTATTAAATAGACACTCGTTGTACCTGGTCTTCGTGAGTTCTGTCATTAACAATTCAAGACTCACTTATAAGTTCTTGTTTATAACCCGACCAACAGAGTAACGATACGTGCGCAAACAAGGCTCACGCTAGGAGTGTGTTGGTTTGTTTGACATAGCAGAGATCGTTGCCCTCATACTTGTGTGGAGCACTCGAATTCCATTTCAAAATGAAACACGAAGAAACACTTCGCATGTCACTGAATGGCACTGTAACCGATGTATTTATTTACGCTTTGTGCTAATGGATTTTGAGAACTAATAGTTCCATGGTGATGTTTAAGCTGGCACAACATACTACCGTCCGAGTAATGAGATGAAAATTCTCGGCCCCCGATGCCACTCCCAGAACTTTTCATCATTCATGTTTTCATTAGCGTTTCTGTAAAACACATTCATCATCATTCACTGCCATCAGTTATTGAGAGTTTCGGAAGTGCAAATTTTCTCCAGTTGGAACTAGAAAATCTCGCTTTAAGATTTAATTTTTCATCTGTTACTAATGATAATCAAATATTCGTGTTACACTTCAGTATCTTCAGAGAGAGTTCCAAAAATGTGTGATATTCGCAGCAAGGGTTGAATGCAAAGATAAATTTAAGAAAAGCGATTGTGCAACCCCTTTCCAAAATAAACTTGGCTGAACCCCCATTCAAGGAATGTTCCTCATTCATTAAAACGAATACTTATTCTTCCCTGTATACCTTCCTTTCAACATAGCAGATATTGTGCAATTTCTTCCCCCACTGAACGGACCAAAAGGTGCATCGGAGAAATGATGCCTTAGAAAATTACCACTCATCTGAAGATCCAGAGACGCGAAGTGTCACACTTCCCGGATCTGAATCATGGCGATGAAGCGTGAACTAATATATAAGAGGTAGCCATTGTGGAGTGTGTGAATGGCTGAAAATATAGAAATTGTCTGTTATTTCACTCATTTTCAAAGCCAGTACACGGTAGAAAATGCAAAAAAAATGACTTTGGATTGTGACCGGATTTTATATTGCTTCTCTAATTCGAGATGTGAATAAAGAAATTCCCCACATCTGTGTTGAAAATTTGCTCTTCAAACAACTAATTATGTGATTAACTAGCGTTGTTACAATTGTTCTGCATACGTTCCATGATCCAGAGTCCGTTTTTTCATTTTAGAGTGGGCGGATCATTTATGTTCATTTGTCTACCACCGACGTCCGTGCCGCTACCATTTTCACATTTACCTGTTTAGTAAGCAATGTTTTACCTGTGAGCCAACAAACATGGGATGAGGAGTCTTTGGTTTGTTGAGCGTAGAGGAAAAAACTGACGATAGACTTACATAAATGCAGCGTAAATATCAGTAGTCAGTTCAGGCTATGCCTCGCTTTACACACTCCTTGATGACATGAAAGCTAACAAATTTTACAGTCTTATGTTTAAATTGCATCAGTTAAATCAAGGTTTCATCACGCATCTCAGCTGGCTGAAGCCATTTTAAGTATAGCGGTAAGACGTGCATTCTTTCTTCAATACCCGCACAATTCCTCACCAATGAAAGCTATTTTTTGAGAATGATCCCCGTCCACCCTCGATGATATGGATGTGATGATCATAGTAATTATATTTTAAGGATTTCAATAAGATGTAGCACTTCAGATGTAGAGGGAAGCCCGGGTAAGAACGCTGCGCGTCCGCTTAACTTGAACATTACAGGCTTTATCCCTGCCAAAATTTTGATTTCAAGTTTTTTTTAAAGTTTTGTAGCCAGTGTTTAGTAGCTTTTTAAATCATAGAATGAACTAACCAAAGAAATACTTTTACTTATATTTCTCTCAACTGTTGCTCAGCCATTGGTTGACAGGACTGCTGTGATGTTTAGTAGGGTATATATACCCACTAAGAACCATGACACTAAGAAGTTGTTAACAATCAAGAAATTGTACATATATTCTGTATCCACTGAATTGGAAATAACCTGTTTGTCATTTCTTTCTACGATCACTTGCAGCCAATAGATAATAATCGTACATCACTGAATTTCGTTCAGTTATTATATTTGATTTAAAAATAGAATACAATGACCAGGTACTTTTCATAAACGCTGTCGTGAAAAAAAAATTAACTGCAATTAAAATATTTATAAGTACCGTGAGCTGTCATTTACTGGTCCTGTAAAGAACTTTTTCAGCTGCTCTTATAAAGAGTTTCTAAATAATGTTTCTTAAAAAATCACGCTTCTAGTATGTCCACTGCTAATAAAATAAATGCCGTGAAATTTAATGACATTGTGAACAAACAATTGGTTAGCAATAAGTTACCTACGTTTCCAATCCAATATTTAGTTATAAAATTCTTAAATTGAGATTATCCCTCTCCTTTTTCTTCTGAGCGTTGTAAAGCGGACGTACAGGATAGTTGATATAATGTATTCCTTTTGAAATTCTAATAACTTTTTCAATATATGAAATAGGGGACTATAAAACAGAACATCTGAAAGATTAGAATTCTACGTTTTCTCACGTATCTAGTATACTCTCCAAATATGCATAAACATCAAGGGTGCAGGAGAGAAGATTATTGTAATCAGCAAACATGGCGCAACTGACTCTTCAACAACGCAAGTTCATCATCGAAGGAATGATGAAAATTGGATCCATCATCGGGACTCAGAGGAAATTCTTCTTGAAATACCGATTCAAAGCTAACAAAAGTGCAATTCAGAGGAACTTTCACAAGGGGCAATACCTGTTTATTGTGAGAAACATTAATGGACGAAGATCTGGAAGAAACGTTTCTTAACTCAGAGCGGAACATGTTTAAATGTATCGCAGTTCGTAGTGGGCATTTTGAATCGTAGGTGAAAATGTTGAAATGTATCGCAGTTCGTAGTGGGCATTTTGAATCGTAGGTGAAAATGTTGAAATGTATCGCAGTTCGTAGTGGGCATTTTGAATCGCAGGTCTAGCAAGGTAAAATAAAAATGGAAGCTTAAATCTTCATTTTTACAATAATACCAGTTGTATTGCCCCATCCTGTCTGTGAAAAAGGTTATGGTAATTTTATAAGGTATACGTTTTTTTACAACGACTGAATAGAATACATTGAGTTTACATTCAAATATTATTCTGAAGTAAAAATGAAGTTTGAAATTTTCCCTTAAACCTGTCGAATTTTAAATACAGTTTGTCTGAGAGTATTTTTGGGAAATATTTCTACGAAAACGCTTATTCGGTGGTAGAGGACAGTTGAAAGAATACAGTACCTCTCGATTAAATGAGTCATTTTTTATGCACGATTGCTTCAAATGGTCTATTCTTGGTAGCTTATTAAACTGAAGGAGTGCATCAGACATCGCCAATATTCAAGAAATGACCTCAAAATCTGTCGCATTCTAGGCTCCCCTGCTCGATAAGTAAGTTATTAGGAACTACTGACTGTTTCGGCCAGGTATATGCAAAACCTTATTTCTCGACTTTCTTCAAAGCAAATAATTAATGAGAAATACCACGGTTTTTCAGTCATGCACTTTCCTGAAAAACCTTGTTTGAAGAACGATTCAATTTCGCTCAAATTGGTCATCGCTTGACTCTTGCTGCAACATTACACTTTAAAACCTGAAATGTAAGTGTGTTAATTCACTTTGTAAGTGCGTACTTGTGCGTAGATGTTGCCTCGTGCGTTTGTGTTTTCTCGCGTGTAATTTTTTCTCGCGTGTTAAAGCGCGATTTTACCTAGTAAGCGCTAATGTAGAGATGTGATGTTGTAGGATTTCAAAATCAGTTGAGTGAATTTTTACATTCTCTATATAATTTGGGTAAATAATTTTTTCGTATTTCAGAACTGAAGACGGAATTTGACTTTTCGAAACATATACAGCTGATAATGTTTCCATCTGACACTGGTTCTTCCGTCATCACATAAAAGGCGCAACAGCTTTCGCAACAGCTTTCGTAAGCGATATCGCCTGTAAAACATCCACCAAAACTGAATTGAGCGATTTAAACTTATCATCGCTGTGCACGTTGACTGACACAAATCACTTTAAAACTTCCCCTTTTTTGCAACTCTTCAATAATACACTGTCACAAAAAATAAACTCCCGGTTCTAATCAACATTTTAATTTTAGTTTTTTCCCTGTGGCATAAAATTCTCATACCTATGGTTAAGTTTGCTTGAATGAAATCTGTTTTGCTGCACTCAATGTTTTTGTGGTATCAAACCTGCGCCCGCCAAATTGGTTCCCTTCACACGTAGCTCGCTCCTGAGACGCTTTCTCAACTGTTTCATATCAAGTCCTCGTATTGTACGATGATCATTCTTTAACACGTTGACATAATTTCATTTTTCAGCTGTCACTTAGAATAAGTTTCAAAACTTTATATCAAACGTTAAGGATAATTGCTAAAAAATGCCAACGTTCTTAAGTTGGTAATCATCATTAGTTTTCAATGTGTTCGAAAAATTTGAATAGGAAACTAAACGAGTTTGGACTAGTAGAAAGTATGAATTTTTTCTCACCAGATTCCCGGATTGTACTATTTAAGATCTCATGCACTAGAATGTCATGTACAAGTCACCACTTAATAATCTTGTTCACAGCCTCCATCTGTCAAATAATGTTACCTTGAGCATCCAGTTGAAAAAAAATTTTTCCCGCCCTCAAGAAGTTATTCAATAGAAATTCATGAAGAAGAAAAATGAATGCTTCCATTAAATATATATTCTTTATTTTTTCATTAATGAGCTACACACCTTCATTTAACAGCCTGCGTTGCAGCTCGAGAGGCCTCCAGTAAGCTCACGGTCGATACCAACAAGTATGCCAACATCGTTTATTTTCGTAATGAACCATACAATTATATCCCAGTCCAGAAGGCGTCTTCCATTTAAACACCTGTGACTCAGAGACTCGCCGCACGTCTGCAGCAGAAGCCAAGTCCAGTGAGGGAGCGGGTGCCGCTGGAGTGAGTCTTTTGAGCCCGCGAACTGTCGTGAGGGTAACTCTACCTCTGGTGCAGGTCGCAGTCTCGCGCAGAGCAACCCACCCAAAGTCAGTGTACATTTCTTCCTGAAAAACTGAGAAGGGGTATCTTAGAATCCCATTAGTAGTAGAATGCAATTCTACTTAGTAATAGAATGGGATTCTATTAAGTATTAGAATGGGATTCTACTAAGTAGTAGAATGGGTAATGTTCCACCGAAGGATTCCTTATGCATTTTTTCAAACAGTAACGAACGGCCTAATTGTTTTGCTTTATAATGAAATATTGAGGTAATTTCCCTTAAATTGTCATACATGAAATCCAGTACGGTGTGAACTTTTCATCGAAGCATTTAGAATATAAGAACGATGTGAGTGATTCTAAAATGTCCTTCAAAAAGGACGTCGTTTAAAAGTGAGTTAACAAATCATAGAATTTACACACTCTCATACATATAATCTCGCATAATCCTTTTGCTTCAGACACATTGTTGAAGGTTTTTTCTACGTTTTGATTATCATACGGTGCCATCAATTTCACAATGATTCATGAAATAATTAATAATGATTAATTTAATTATTTAATTTAAATTAATTTAATTACTTAATCTTAATTAATTTAATTATTTAATATAAATTTATTTAATTATTCTATTTAGAATAATGTAATTATTTATTTCAAATTAATTTAATTATTCAATTTATATAAATGTAATTATTTAATTTAAATTAATTTAATTTTTCATTTTAAATTAATTGAATTATTTATTTTAAATTAATTTAGTTATTTAATTTAAATATATATAATTATTTATTTTATATTAATTCAATTACTTAATTTAAATTCATTTCATTATTTAATTTAAATTTGTTCATTTATTTATTTTAATTTAATTTAATTATTTACCTTATATTAATATAATGGTGTAAATTAATTAATTAAAAACTAATTTCACATTAATAATAATGTGAAATAATTTAAAAAATTAATTTTCTTACGAGTAAATATTTTACGAATGGTAAATCTTGCGTGAAAGATAGCAGGAATTAACTGCTGCTCTTCATACGAGATCTGCGTATCATTCGAAGATTCTTTAACTGAACGAAAAAAGGCCTAGAGTATAAATTGGTACACTACATCTAACCCTATGTGTGCATTCTAATTTTTCAACTTGCTGATTTTTCTCAAATGCGGGTGACGATATTCATGTGAGTTCTAGCAGCTGTGTTAAATTTAAGAATGAGATGTGAATGAGATTTAAGAATGAGATTTAAGAATGAGATGTAGAAATTGCCTTTTTGTATTGTTTAATTACAATGCAAAAAAGGCAATTTCAAACGCTAACAACAGCACGAACACAATACACGTGCTCGTTTAAGACTTCCATTAGCATTAATTGGTTCAGCCACTGTCTTAGCCAGGTACTGCAGTCAGTTAAAATCCTCATTTTTATATTAGTCATTTTTGTCCTTCGCCATTTATCAAATGAAATCGGCTTCAATTTGGGCCCCGGCTTTTTCATTCTGATAGAAAATCTTATTTTTAAGAACAACCTCTAATATTTCTCATTTCTGTGAATAAATAGTTCTGCAATTGAATGATGCTAAAAATGAAGAAGTGAGGATAATTTTGCAAGTTTTCATATATTTTCTACTCTTTGAGTACGTATAAAGTAATCTCCACAAATCGTTCCAACTCGTTATATTTTTTAAAGAATTATTTGTTGATATCACAATTGTATTTCTTGCCCAAAGTACTTTTAAACAAACATTATCTGGAATATACTACATTGAAAATTTTTAAACTGGAATGTGTTGAACGAGATTTTTCCCAGTCAAGTTTCTCACCTTTTAAAACTGAAATGAGAATTGGATATCAGACTACATGATCTCGGAGTTTTTCTAAACGCTTGGCTAGATGTGAAAAGGTTTCTCGTAAAATTAACGTAGCCGTGTGAACGACCAAAATAATTATTAAAGATGTTCATTTGAGCAAATTCCCTAATTTTAGTGAGTCTTACATAAGTCATAAATTTTAATCAAAAAGGTGAGATAATAGGTTTACACAGACCAACGATCTCAAACTAGTACAAACAAATCTGATCAAAATCGCACAAGGGGGGGTAATCGAAAGCCTCTTATCTCACCCAATAGTTTGGCCTAGATGTTACAGAAAGTCCGAATTTGAGAAATTAAAACTCATAAAGTTCAATAAAATTTCATAATAAGGAATACTTAAATAGGATCTTCAAATTAAGTTACATTAGATTTAAAGAGGTCAAACTTTGGTGATAGCCTTGCACTGAATAATTATACATAATTTCAGTTCTCATTAATTAATAAATTAAAGTTTTTGTGGCATATTTTGTAATGGTTAAAGAGGATGAAACTAATTTAAAATCTACTCTTTCAGAGACATCTTTCGGAAGGGTAATTCATTTTATCATTTTTGTTCAATGGATTTCTGGAAAAGTGACGACGATGTTCAAGCTACTTCTTCTTTTCATTTTGGTAAGTTATACTTTCAAAAAAGCAAAAAATATTTTTCCACGCTTAGAAGACTTTGCAAGTTTCTATTAGGGCAATGAATAATAGCGAAATTAATTCAGAGATAAGGAGTTAAGTCCTCATGAAAAATTGGTACTCTTTGAATGATTTAGACTTTTAATTTCATCGCTGATTAGATGTCATACTTGTCGTACATAAATACCTGGGTTCAAACTTCAGTAAATACAGATGCATATTTATATTATAAAAAATGAAAACAAGTTTGATTGATATACAATTATAAGTCATTCATGAAAAATCTCCCTCAACCTATAAAAGTTGAACAAACATCTAATGCAATGCTTGATGAGTAAAACAGTAATTATACTCGAACTATAGTAATAAAAAATACGTGACTGATAATGAGTAGGCTCTTAACGTCGCGTGTGTGAAACATTTAAACTTAATGCCTCACTGCTGTCAAACATTTTGAATTTAGCCTCCGTTAGGGTAGCTGTAGATGCTCGGTGAATGTGCTCGACAAGATGGACACGTGTGGAACAATTTGACAGTTTTTGGATCGTGTTTTAGCTCCTGAAAATTTTTTCTCATTGTAGGCAGTTCTGTGTTAAATGATCCGTGAGCTTCTCGTGACATTATCTAAGAATTTACATGTAAGTTTGTAAAGAACTACTTATATGAAACGGGAGTTATAATTACTTGAATAATCCGAAAGCGTTCAGATGAAGATAACGGGGAATGGACTGCACTAAGTGCTTTGTCTCAGAAGGAACTGACATACAAACAATAGAAGCGAAGCTAAGAGATTCTATCTTTTGCCAACTATTCCACTCCGAAATCTTAATGATCTAACCTTGTATATTAGATTAGTGCTTCCTCTGTGCCCATGTTTGCCTCATAAGGTTTTTGAATGTTTAATTTATCTTTGAGCTTGTTTTCGCAGGGGGCGACACTGCAACGGGCAGAGTGCATGTCTCAGGATCAAGGACTGAACCTCACATCGCAGAGTCGAGCCATCTTGTCCAGGGTGCCTTTGGGCCCAAAGCTTCCCTCGAACACGGCAAGTTTTAGAATAAAAAGTTGCAGAGCGATAACTTGAACACGTGTTCATTTTCCTTCAGCGTATTTATTTCTAATCTTCAGGTGCTGTCATCGCTTTATTTTGGTCGGATTAAACTTTTCAAGTTGTGATGGTTTATATGGTTTTAATTACATGAATTTTTCATTAATTATGTGAACATAAATTTTTCGACCCTAGTAGACGAATTAATGGATGTACATACGAGCCAATGATATCGTTAGATTCGTGAGTAAATTCTCGAAAAGATGTGCGAAAAAAACGAAAACGATCATTTTTCGAATTCTCAGCCGAACGGCGCCCATATAAGTGGGGACAAAGCTCTGTAAAATTCGAGTAGCGCCGCCAACATAAATTTAATCTAAAGATTTTCTTGTGCAGATGTACTTGCCTTATAACGGAATTGCAGAGAATGTGATGCTTTCAACAAATAAATACCACACACGGTACACCACAGAAAGAACGTGTGGTTCGCTTGCATCAAGATATGGTGAGCAAATACGTAGCAGTAACTCTAAGTTGCTCGTTAAATTACAAATGATTACTGAATATTTGGGTGTACAGCGTCCACCATCAAATTGGGTGTACGGCGTCCACCAACGATTTGGGGGTACAGGGTCCACCATAAATACTGTCAAGCAAATGAAAAATCTTCCTAACCTATTTCGAAGTCGTTAATCGTGATAATATTTATATCATCTTTAAGAGGTGTATAAATTTTGCAGAGGATGTAGGTAACAATCTGCAAGATGCCCACCTCCTGCTTCAATTTAACTTTCGAGCCGTTTTCTAAAATTTTCTAAAATACACGCCACCAATGTAGACGGGAAATCCTCTCCTACCTTCTCGAGAGCTCTCTCCAGGGCTCAGTTCAAAAATACGATAGCCTTGTGCTGGACTATACGAGCTTTCCTCTGTAACATCTCTCAAACCAAATATTCCGTGAGGTTCCTGATTTTTTAGATGGCGATCGTCTGACAAATTGCTTCGAGAGCCATTATTTGTAAAAAAATGATATAGTAGAAAATATGGTAGACTGCACGATGACCAGAAATAGACACAAAAACTCAAAAATCATCAATATTTTGAAAATAATCGCACGTGGCAGTATTTTAGGGATCCAGTACTTACACTAAACAGGTGGGCTGATTTCTTTTGTGGACTTACGTGAAATGCAGTAACTTGTTTCTACTTGCTCCACATGAATTCTTGGAGAAACAACTGGTTCCAGATGAATTGCTTTACTGTTAATTTGAATGTCATGTTGTAATTCTGGTAATAATTTGCATTGGACATTGTGTTTCGGTAACTGACTGCTACTATTTGTACCTGGAGCAATGTTTCAGCCGTTCCATGTTTCACATGTTGTGTTTTATTGTGTAGTTACTATGTTTTCGTCAATTGCTTGTTTGGAGTGTAGTGTTTTAACCGCAGCATATTTCAAACGTTAAGTTTTGATGGCCCATCGTTATTTTTTATTCCATGCGTTTTATTTCAGATTACAATGGGTTCGGCTTCGATTTTTACAGTCGATCGATGTTACTTGTTTCAGGTGCCCACTTTTGGAGCTACACGAACAGACAATGCTACTTGGCCACTCTATTTGCCCCCATATGCCGGTCTCTGAACGCAAATCAACAAAAAATTCACATACTTGGAAGGTTTCTTACTGATGGGAGCCCCAACGACGGTGAGTACAAATTTTGAGGGATCAGTTGGGTGCACTTTTATTTATTTAATGACCAATTAAGCACAATTCTTATCCAAGAAAAGGATTTCTCAACACCCTGCATTCGGTACAGACTTGGTTATACGGTTAGGTTATCAAAAAGCCATCTTTTGAAAGGGCTTCATAGAAACCTGATCCATCAATTCCCTTAATTTCAAGGGTTTGCCTGGTTGAAGACTTGAGCATTAGGCACAAGAGATTGTACGCTAAGCTTTCAAAATCAGCAAGTTGTATGAAAGGTAAATTTGCTTTGAACAAAATTTTAAATTTTTTTAATTTGTCAGTAATTCTGAGAATTTATAAATTCAATTTTAGGACGTTCATTGTCTACAAATCCAATTCTCATAACTAAATTTCATGGTGGCATTAAGTACTGACCTTCTGAAAAGCGCAAAAGTGTTATAAGTGTAATTGATTAAACTGTGTGACAATATAAAAATGAAAAATACTCTTGGTATGGATCGCAGTAGTTAGTTTTCTTACTTCCATACTCTGTCTATAAATGTACATGCGTTCATCTATCGAAGTTGACTCTCATCTATATTTCAAGCACACATTTAAATGTTAATCAAACAAAAGTTCTGCCGAAGTTAAAGAAATGAATCATGCCTTATAATCTAGTTATAATGTAAACTGTTTTCGTGGTGTTAGAACTTCAATTCACATCTCTTTATTTTTTCTCACATATGTATCACGGAATTGCATTCCTCAATTTAAGAATTTATTTTTTTCGATTTTTTTAGTAATTCAAAAATTCAAACTCTAATTATGGTACAGGGTCTTCAGTATTATTCATGACTTATTTATATATTGGAATATTTTTCCGTAACTATGATCAATTTATGCATTTTGGTTCACTAACATGTTTCTTGGTTTTTCGTGTGAAATATTTTACATAGAGGCCCAGCACTTAATTAAAAGAATTGGGATAGTTGAGATACTTAGCAGGTTGAACTTCATTAAAAATTGATACATGAAAAAACTAAAAGAAAAAAGCTTGTTCCGACAACTTGAATATAATTCAAAGATACCAGAAAAGTTACGAAAAAATTTGATCGCAGTCGTCTTCGCGCTGCCATTTTAAATTTTATTTAATTTATCTTTAACTTTGTTTTAACTTTTAACATTTAAATGTTATCTTTAACAGTTTTGTTGTTATACAAAACTGATAAAATCATTATGAGAGAAACATCGAAGGCACTAAAAAAGATTATTTTGAAACCTTACAGAAGTGATCGATGTGTTCTTTAGGATAATGTTCACAAAACTTCGCTAAGATTAAAAGACCACAACATACGAACATACGGAGCAGCTCTCATCTGCGAGCGCCATCAATTAGTGAATAGATCGAACATAAAACAGAAACTCTAACCGAACAAAAATCCCACGCAATGGGCGAAACTCTGCTTACTCGCATCCATCAAGTAAAAACCGATGCTCCCCCGCATCGTCTACCTGGAAGAGAATAAATTTGTCGTACAAAAAAATTCATCATCAAAATGAACGATTTTGGCCAGAGTATGGAGATATGAGTGTGCGGCTTCAGAGATGTAATGGGCAGTAGTAGCTGAAACAGGAAGAAATCTTTAAATTCTTAATTATCAAGGGCTCCTTACTACCCATTGCCAATTTAAGAAACTCCAGAATACGATATGCATTGTCACCGTTTGTTAAAAAATATTTTGGAGAAACCGAACGGGTTCTCTCATGGGGAAAAAAGTGCAGTGGCAGACATCCAATGTCCACCGTTCATTTCAAAAGAAAATGGTCCCCAGTATTTTTTTACCAGAACCTTCTCGATGACAGCAGTGTCTATATTGGAAAATAAGGTGCAAGGAACACATCGCCTAAGTTTGAATTCTCAGAAAGTAAAACTCGTCACAGAGAGGCTAAAATCTCTGACAGTTTATTTGCGACTCGAGTACCATAGAACGTTTTCTAAGCGCGTCCATCGTGTCATCGATGCAAATGGGAGACTTATCGAATAAATGTCAGAAATTTTCATCATTATCTTCTTCCATTACTAATTTTTTACGTTTTATAATAATGATCTTCAATAATTATGAACAATTCATTTTCACAAAATCAATTGAATACCCTGTATACTCCTGTCCTCGTTTGGAAGTTCTTAATTACACCCAAGTTTCAATAAGTATTTGTTAAAAAGGCACATGAACAAAATTTTTGGACCAAATCATTTTCAACTAAATCCCAGCAACAAACCCGGAGCAGCTCAAGAAATTTTCCCCTCAAATCCATTTTTGCTTCTGGTGCGTTTAGTTCCGAGGCGTGATTTCCTCAACCACTTTATTGTTTATTATTATTATTATTACTAGCGCACACGGCCCGTCAAAAAATGGCAGGATTAGATATCGGACCAACTGAGCTTTAACATAGCTCTCCCGTAATTTCCGATGCTATTCTATGGCTTTCCTATACTTTCCTAAGTCTCAACTGCTGATATTCTATTCAACCCAATCTAACCTACCAATATACGTAATATTCATTCCGACTCTGAATCTGCTGGGTTAACAGGCATTTTTAAGTAGCAATAGTTGAAACAGATTATCTCAGTGCAGTTCCTTTCATTTCAGACCCGTTCCCGAACCCTGACCGAACAAAAGAACTGATGCACGGGGAGCCCTACTTCGCCTTCAGGGTGTTGACGCCAACGATTACTGAGATTCCAGGGTTCATGAAACACATCGGTGAGGATTTGAGTGCTTGCTGGTGTCTTAGGATTGAGATCGTTCGAGGATCTGAGTTCTTGTTAGTGCCTGAGAGCTGATTATAAGAATCAATTTTAACAGGCTCATCTAGAATAGTGAGCAAATATTTTGAAATGTTCAGTTCCAGTGTGATAGCGAAGGAAGAGATTGTCTGGGTATTCCCTAATTGGACGAACAGATTGCATTTTCAGCTTTTTCAGCTGTATGCCGAATTGCTTTTAGATCAAGTTTAGAAAATGCAACAAGATCGGTGGATCAGGTACTTGTGAGCAAGATTAAAAGATTGAAGTTAGATGAATGTGTACTATGCCGAGTTAGATGACGTTGCAACCAGAATGCATCACGTTTGATGGCCTAGAATGAGAAACTAATTTCATTTCGAAAAAAAGTTAAATCTTTCAAGAAGTTGTGAAAAACAGAATACAACGTTTTACTGTTGCAGAATTCAATTTACCATTTCATGAGAAATAGCATTGTATTAAAGTTGCACAGGTATATGTGACATAATTTTAACTATTAACTTCTTTATTTATAGCAGTATTTTGTTCACATGATACTAATACAGCCAATTTATTCAAGGATCACTCACTTTATATCATTAGTCTGAGAATATTTTATCACTCAGTATTTCTAATACTAATACAGCTAATTTATTCAAGGATCACTCACTTTATATCATTAGGCTGAGAATATTTTATCACTCAGTATTTCAAAGTTGCAAAGTTCTAAAACCGCACCTTGCGATAAATGACACTTGAAAATAATAGAGAAAACTGACCTCCATTTACTAGCAAAACATGAGCTGCCAACAACTATACTTCCTATCGTAAATACGAAACCATCACAATAGCAACTGATTTTTCTCGTATCGCAGGATTATTTTTTACACGTTTCGAAATTTATGATTTCAATAGGTATTTTGTTTGTATGTATTCTATTTTACATTGGGTTAGGTACTTGTGGGTTATCTGTCACCACTTTTAATTTATGGTTACCTTCTGGTGATAAGGTTAGGTTACGTTAGGTTAGCTTAATTTAATTTTCACTAATTTTTCTTTTTTCTAATTTTTGTTTTGTTTCAGGCCAAAATGAATCTCTGGGACCTTCCAAGAACTGAAGAGGAAGGTCCCAGAGATTCAACATATATAAGGAAAGTAGATAAATTGCAAAATAAATAGATATAAAACAACATGGATACCTTCTCACACGAAAAATCAATTCCAACTGTCCAGAACATAAATTTAATATTCATAAAACAATCAAATTTTTCACTTTTTCCCCTAAAAAAATACTTTTTCCCCTAAATAAGTAGTGACATAGCCCACAGGTACCTTGAGTTCTTATTAAAGAATTATTACAGAAAATTGAAATTCAAAATGAGAACAATGCATTCACATGACTGTTACAAAGCGGTTCGCCACAACATTCTGCGCCGTAAGCAAAATCATTTCAGAAAACTCAAACTTGCGCTGAGTGACTTTATCTCTTTGTTGGCTACAGGACACTCTTGGCTTAAATATGCGCAACGCGGGAAAATTTTTGCGTTGACAAAAACCGGGGGATTTGGGACATTCGATGATGACATCCTCATCGACCCGGCGTGCCACACCAACAGCTCGTGCGGGGTGCCCTTCTTGACGACCTCGGTGGCAGCGGTCACCAAGCCTCACATTTCCCTCAGTCAGTCACCAGTTGTGCTTCATATTATTTCTGTGGAAGATTATTGCACATCATGACTAAATATATAATTTTTTCCAGTCTCGTGAAGATATAAAATGTCATTTTCATCACGAAACTTAAGGAACAGAAACAGAAACTTTCTTTGGAACAGAATTTTCAATTTCTGTGAGAGCGCTTAACTCCATAATGACCAAAAGTGGCTATTAAAAATCACTGAATTGAAATCATAGCTATTAAGTGCCCAGAAGAAAATCCCGCGTGGCTTTTTCACCTGCTTCAATCTTTTCCGTAAATTCGTTTCAGAGTTCATTCATTTCAATAAAAACGAGTTAAACATTCTATGCGAGCTTCACTAAATTCATACTATCTTCAGAAGACGAGTTGTTTTAGAGACCTATTTGAAGCACATTTAAAATTTTCTAATTTCATTTACATGAGAGAAATGAAGACCAATGAAAATTACCTATCAGCATTAGATGTAGGATGCATCATTGGCTTTCATGAAAGTTGAAAATCAACTCTTAGCATCTCTACAGTAACCGGTATAAGTATCACAATGATACAGAGAACAATAGAACGCCCAAAACAAAATGGCGAACCCGGTTCATTCTGCGGAAATTGAGAAATGGCCAACGTTTCGGATGGCAGAAAAAACGCTCCTCGGAGAGATTGGTGAAGAAAAATCGGTATTCATCGACGTAAAAATGATAACTACAGAATTTAGTAAAAGTCCTCAAGCAATCCTCAATAAGGGCTGAGTGTCGAGAGTTAAAGAAAATTAAATAAGCAAATACCAGTTATTCACGAAGCCATTAAAGTTCACTGCCAATCAGAAAAAAAAAGCTTCTCATTTGCTTTAGAGCGCAGTGGTTGAACTGATTAAACTTGAAGCGATGCAATGTGTTCGGATGAACCATTTTTACTCTTCTTTCATAAAGATGGGCGTTTTAAGGCATGGCTACATAATTATGGTTTTATTTATGAAGTTTGATTAAATCATGAATGTTAAAATTAAAGCCTAATTTATAAACCAAATTCTAGGTGCGCGTAGCCTTTCGCGCAATGAGCTGGAATCATGACCTAAGGAGTGCGATAATGGAGAAAAAATCTGAACCCTGATTTGAACTGGTTATTTTAAAAGCTTAATTGAATCATCTTGGAGTCATAGATACTTTCACGGATGATTGATACACTCCTCCTTCCAATTATAAAAACTGCGCCGGTTTAGTGTAATTAACTACATGGTCATTTTTTGTTTTTTGTTTGTGTTTTTCAGCCCTCCTGGAGACAAGGGCAGCCATAGAATTTATGAAAACGCCAAAATCATCTAAATAAATGAAAACCCATTAGTAAATAATTGTTCAGCTTTGCTTAGTAATTCGCGTGCATGTGGTAGTTGCAGTGCATGATGATTTTTTTTTGTATAGCCTTTTCGGAAAATTCGCAGAAATAATTTGTCGTTCTTCGTTTCATTCACAGACCAGTTTTGCGGCCAAACCATAGATCTTAAAGACTCTCCAGTTCTCAACGTGTTTTCTCACACTGGAATCGGATGCGAGTTCTTCCCTGATGTCTACCCTGTGCCCGACTGCGAATTAACTATCACCAGCTGTGGTTTGTTCACCGCCCAAGTGACGCTGGTCAACTTCAGGAAGACGACGTGCGAAGGATATGAATTAAAGGTCGTCACATTCGACAAAGACGGCGTTACAGAGGAAACTGACGTGTGCGAGGAAAATGCACCGACGGTGAGTAAATGAACGCATGGCATGAATGTCTTTGGAACTTGTTTCTCATGAATGAATCACGCCATTTTAACACGTTCTTTTTTTTGTTCAGGACTTCAAATCCCCAGGCGGTAAAATGCGGGTCAAGCTTTCTGGCAGCGCTTCCGGAAATCGGCAAAGGTACGGATTCATCTTCAAATTTCAGAGATTTTTTTTCAATACTGGATCTTCCGAATGTTCAAGCAGCAATTCTGTTCTTAGTTCTACGAATGATCTTCAAATCTCTACCGGTGGTTCAATCCAAACTTCAACTGGAGTTCCCATTCAAAGTCTTACCCCTGTTCCTGATTCACCCGGAGGACCTGATCAAATTCTGAACATAAGACCTGCTCCTGATTCACCCAATAGACCTGGTCAAATTCTAACCATTAGACCTACTCCTGATTCACCTGAAAGACCTGCTCAAACTCAAATCATAAGACCTGCTCCTGATTCACCCAATAGACCTGATCAAATTCTAACCATAAGACCAACTCCTGATTCACCCAAAAGACCTAATCAAATTCAAACCATACGACCTGCTCCTGATTCACCCGAAAGACCTGATCAAATTCTAACCATAAGACCTGCTCCTGCTTCACCCGAAAGACCTGATCAAATTCTAACCATAAGACCTGCTCCTGCTTCACCCGAAAGACCTGATAAAATTCTAACCATAAGACCTGCTCCTGATTCACCCGAAAGACCTGATCAAATTCAAATCATGAAACCTGCTCCTGATTCACCCGAAAGACCTGATCAAATTGAAATCATAAGACCTGCTTCTGGATTTGTACCCGGAGGACCTGATCAAATTGAAATCATAAGACCTGCTTCTGGATTTGTACCCGGAGGACCTGATCAAATTCAAATCACAAGACCTGCTTCTGGATTTTCACCCGGAGGACCTGATCAAAATGAAATCATAAGACCTGCTCTTGGACTTGCACCCGGAGGACCTGATCAAATTGAAATCATAGGACCTGCTCCAGGACTTGCACCCGGAGGACCTGATCAAATTGAAATCATAAGACCTACTTCAGGACTTGCACAGGGAGGACCTGATCAAATTGAAATCATAAGACCTGCTCCTGGACTTGCAACCGGAGGACCTGATCAAATTCAAATCATAAGACCT
>JACJUY010002129.1:0-18171 GCA_014220935.1 Platorchestia sp. MABIK
ACATGAATGTTTAAACTTATCTTTTTTTTCATCAAATACCTCACCTCAACGTTGCACTGAAGAGACAAGCGACGAATAAACCTGGGACACCTTGCAAGAATCCCAAATGTTGAATCACGTAGAACGGCGTGATTTGATCCCTCTTCTTTATGAGACCCAGCGTGAGGGGGTCGCATCCATGATACACGGCGTAGATGCCGATGCCGCCCAGGAAAAAAATCGTCACAGTGAGACTTGTTCCCACCAAGTTCGCATACATTACTCTGAAACAGAAACCAGTTTTCGTGCAAAATAATCCACGCAGAAATAACTCCTTTGCCGACGTAAATTGATATATGTTCCACGGGGCTATTTATTTCAAGCTGTGATGCATTTCGGGATCCCAATGTCATAAATTAAGTAATCATCATTTTAAAGTATCTTTTCCATTTAAACTTCCAGCGCAGTTCCAGGAATATCCGCAGAAAAAGGGGAGACAGTAAATAATCATTAAATTAATAGTTCCAAGCCTCGTCTTTTCTATTTCTAATTAAAGTAATTAAAGAGTACAAAGAGTACTTTCAAATTCAAAAATTGTCCATTTTCTGTTTACTTCATCTTATAAAGAACTTTCTTGCGAATATAACGATTTGCTTAACTTCATTTATTTTGTTCGTTTGTTTACTACAGCTTTTGAAACTCCGGCCAAGTAGTGGGAGGACCGGTTTACCCCAAAATTCAAAAATTATCAATTTCCTGTATTTTAACTTATATTACAGAAATTTTTTCTGAACCTAACGATATGCTTTACGGCTTTGTAAGTACGTTTGTTCGTCTGATCTAGCTTGTGAAAGGTCAGTCACTTAAGACGGGATCAAACGATGACCAATCCTTAGTATTAAGTAACTAAATTGATCGAGTAGCTTCACGGAATCATGAAGAGAGCTGTCACACGGTTCAGGATTTTGTCGCGATCTGCAAGCATTTGGTCATATACCTTCGCTTAAAAATTTAAATCTTCCCTCATCACACCTGTACATGACACTAGAGATAGGTTATCTGCTGCCTTATTTGACTCTTGGCCTTGAGAACCTTCAAATTTTGAGGATTAGATTGAAGAAAAAATTCTTCCATGAATTTTCAGAATTACAAAATTGTAATCGATTAAAGATTGTAGAATTTTAGTTTTAGTCGGCTTAAAAATAACTCATTAAGCAATACAAAAACTTGTGCACCAAAATTCCATGATGAAATTACCCAGTCTTCACACAGTGTTGCTACGCATTGAATCATTAATTAGTACATAAACTTTTCGTTTTTCTACTGTATTGTCAGACCAGTTTAATTACAACTAACAACCCCACATTGAGGCTGCCATTACCCAAACTCTTCCCTGGAATAAAAATCGATTGGGCTAATTTTCAACTACCCCAGACGCAAGCAATGAAAAAGTACGCTCAACTACAGATGCGCCATTAATAACACGAATTAAGCACTCTAAACCTGATAGCCACCCTAAATACAAATAAATAAGTACTCGCCAACCCAGTTCTACGCCATTTTGGTTACCAAATAGTGATGATACCCGTACCAAAAATGCACCGTAGCTTACGGCTGAAATCTGACGGTTTCGTAGCGCTAGAGAGACCGAATGGTACCGCAATCTAGATGATTAAGACGTAACCATTTGATCGCGTGACGGCGGCATTACGTGCGTTCGTTCGGCCAGGTGACGAGTTTGTCATTCTCTCCTAAAAACGTGAGCTTGTTGACGTTTGAAATAGTACTCCTCCCACAGTTTGAGAGGCACAGGAATAGCAAATATGTCAATCGATAGAGCTTAAAAAGAGATAAAAATAAATTTATGCATAAGCTTTTTGAGAAAATTCAAGTTAAAAATTATCACAGAAATGACAAATCAACATTTTGAATAGTTATTTTTTAAAAAATTCAACAAATCAAAATTTCAAAATTCCGCTCCAATTTTTCTTTATATAATACATCTAATTATTTAAAAACGTGTTGCCGATGCTATAATTCCAAAATTGAAGGAGAGACAATTTCAAAAATACTTTTTTTTTAGTTTATTTGGAAAAAACTTTATACTAAAATTGCTAAAAAGACACACGAGTCCAAAAAAAGTTGTTACATCATTTGAGACCAATGGTGAAAATTTCAGAGATTTCCGTCGGAAAACGACGGACTTTAGTTTTACCCAGACGGTCATTTTCTGTCGACAGAGACCCCCTGAAATGATGCCCGAACTATTGGACTTTAAACCACAAGCGAAACGAAAGTAGAATGTTTCTTAGGTCTCGTACAACAGTCAAATTTTAGTATAGCTGTATAGCTGCCTGTGGGCCCAAATAAGTTCAGTGACGTCTAGAACATCCTACCGTCAACGGTATTTTAAGGTGTACAATAATGTTTACTCTAATTCACTTAACGTAGTGGCGCACTAGACTGATTAATGAATTAGTTCAGTCGAGATTCGATGCTCGATTTTACAGAGTAGTTTATAAAGGCAAGATGTTGACAGTATATTCTAGAAACGACTTGGTAACAAATTGAAGATCAATGACATTAACCATGGCGAATTAACCTATCACCATGAGTCATTTAGGAGAAATGATTTGACTTGGTTATCTTACATGATAATTATTTCGATAGGAAAGACAAAAATCGAAGAAAAGCGAAAAAAACGAAATGCATGCAAACGTTTTCTTTACGTTTTGATTTAAAGGTAATTAGTTTGATACTCGCTTTCATGAAAAATTTGTCTTTATAATAGCTAGTGCATCCAATACTGAAAATATGTCTCATTTGCAGATTGGATTCTAACACTCAGTGATAAATTATGATGATGTAACTGAGTGTTTGTTTTGAGTCCGGCTGCTCTGAATCATCAGCTAATTAGCTTGATGTGTAAACATCTAGTCGCCTCCCGCAATTTTGAAGTTACAGAATTGGCAAATATATCAATCAAAAGGGTATGAAAAGACCTACAGTGTAAGAAAGTTGATTTCAAAATAAGTAGTTCAGAAATTAAAAAAAATTAAAAAACAACTGTTCTGAAACTTGCATTTATGGTTTTTGATAATGATCCTTCCCCCAGTTTGAAAGTACAGGTATGACAATTATATCAATCGATAGGTCCTGAAAAAAGCTATAAAACCATAGAGTTCAGATGCGGAAAAAGACTTAGTTCTGAAATTGTGGGAAAATTACGATTTTTTTTAAAACGGCTGTCCTGAACACTTGCAATTTTCTCTTTTAATAAGATTTTTCTTCAACAATTTTTAGAGTACAATAATGGGAAATAAATCATTTAATAGGGTTATCAAACTCTATCGATAAGGGCATCTCGATTTTTGAAATATTTATTATTTTGAAACTTATTCGACGCGAAAAATAGAAAAACAGGAAAGCAAGTCAATTTCTTTCAAAAATACTTCAAAACCTTCAAAAATTGAAATTGTCGAAAATCCACTTACCCATATCGCTACAGAACTACATAAGCTATCTAAAAGCGTATTGCCGGTTCTGAAGCTTCAAAACTGTAACCCTGAAAAAAAATTAAATCCCTATTTCATCGTTTTTTTCAACCAAATAAAAATTCTGATGCAGATTCGAAAAAACACATGAATCGTAAAATAATCTTTACATCATTGTACACCTATAGTGAAAATTTCAGAGAAATCCGTCCGTAAATGACAGACTTTTTTGAACCGTTATCGTCTTTATAAAAGGACTTAATAATTTTCTCAGACCCCAACATCTCTGCATTAGATACGTAGAAGTCTAATATTATTCGTATTTATGTTTTCCTTTAGTTTTCAAAACTATGAATAAAATAATTCATAATAGCTTTCAAAGACAAGCCGAACATGTTTGGGCTATGTTTACGAAGTACATGAAAAAAATGTAAACAAATGAGCCATGAGTGCATCTTATTCGGTTGAGGGTACATAACATTTTTGAGTCGTAATACAATTTGAGACAACGTGTAATGGATACGCGTTGTAAATGTGATATACAATATGTCTCAGTTAAAATTAGTCTTTATGTCAACACGTAGTTTGTGAAATGAAGTTTCTTTTCTTTTTACATATTGGACTCAAACAAATTTGTTGAACTGTGTATTAACGAATTACTGTGAAATTCCTTTGTGTTACCTCACTGTACAAGTGAATTTAGCATGAAGAACAACAACAATAACTGTAGAAATCTTTTATCAGGCCTTATAGAAAGGTTTCTTATTTAATTTCTAACTTTGAAGGCACACTTTGAGGCCTAATTTATTCACTTGAACATTAAATTATCCAAGCCACAGTTTCAGAAAAGGACGCAAATTTTTAAATTTTGATAAATTAAATGGTCAATTTACGTACCAGCAAACTTACCCCTTAGCGCTCCTTAAAGATCGTTGCGAAGTGACCCGCTGGACTGAAGCTTGGTGGAAACTGTAGAGGTACGTATACGCTGTGAGCCCCATGGTGAAGGCGCTGATTGTGGTGTGGCGCTCAAAGAGGCCAATCCTCATACTGTGTTCGTTGTTCAAAATTGGTGAAGGATATAATTTACAAATTGTTAGTATTACCCTTTGTCTCCTGAAATTCAAATAATGACATTATCTGACTGTTTTCACATAGAATGCACAGTATAGAAATGATACATTTTTACCTGGCTACTGTTGATGCCGCCAGTATTTGTAGAGGCCCATTTAGTTGATTTTAGATACAACTGTAGGGCTTATCAATGTGACATTTCTGAATTACTTTAACACTTTGACTGCGACATGTAAAACTTAAGTTTAACGTTCAACTCAAATTTAAAGTCCATTGTAGTAAGCAATGTTGCAAATAGCAAACATCATTAACTGGATCACGCCTTCATTTAAATTTGATTTAGTATTTATGAAAATTGAGTTTGTGACTACTGGTCAGTCAGCTGTGGCTCACGTCGCAATCAAAGTGTTAAGGTAAAATGGAATTGTGAATTAAGAATTTGTTCAAATTTTAAACATAAGAGCCTAATCAGTGCTTATTTGAATGTTCTTCCATTATTCTAAATGTATTCCTTATCGTTAGTTAACTTAGTCAGAACGAAGTGTAAACAAATCGTAGAATGGTGTTGTAACTCGTTTTTATATAGCACGTGAGATAGTATGCCATAAAAATTAGTAGATTTCCTCACTAGGGCGTGAAGACTGTCGGTGAGTTGTTAAAAAGTAAAGCTTAATGGTATTTTTATCGGAGTGAAGTAATTTCATTCTATTTAAAAAATCGATCTACATCTTTACACCAACGTCGTTTTTCATTGTT
The DNA here is from genome assembly GCA_014220935.1 of Platorchestia sp. MABIK. Classification (NCBI taxonomy): domain Eukaryota; kingdom Metazoa; phylum Arthropoda; class Malacostraca; order Amphipoda; family Talitridae; genus Platorchestia; species Platorchestia sp. MABIK. Next base: position 5,304 of record JACJUY010002129.1, read on the forward strand.
AAGTTTCAGATTTTAACTTTTTTCATTTCTACATGTCCAAAATTACAAAACACAATTTAATGATTATTTTCAATCCTTTGAGATGGTTAAAATGCTTTGCTGATATGTTGTACTGGACCAGAAGAAATGTTGTACGAGAACTATTTTTGTAAGGATAGATTTCAAAAGTTTTCTGCTCAGGATCTATCATAAGTAACGTTAAAGCATGAAAAAGACAAAGATCTATGCGTGATCAATGAAATTATTAAGTTTCATTTTCGGTAATTGATCTTATACATAGCTCATCAAAAATTTGTGACTAGGTCGCACTGAAATCTATTAGTTGGAAAGTTGATAGACTTAATCTTCAGTTAGAAGTTTCCACTCACATTGTAAAGGTGTCACTTTGCCCAAAGTCTGAAACCATCCTTTGAACGGTCAGATCGTTCAGCTGCATAAACAAAGTTTGCCACAGTGTGCAACCGCAGCTGAGATACGGGTGCAAAATCTGAAAATCTTCATTTTCCTTCGTTTCAAATTATGTCAAAGAAGTAATAGGAAATTTTCTTCCGCACCTTGGCGTGGCTGTGCGTTCGCTGAGTCACGAGCTACACCCAAGAGAACTCATTGCACGGCAGAAGAATGAGACGGGGGGACGTGACCCTCTTCCCCCGCTCAGTATGAACTTGTTTTGAATATTGGCTTGTGAGATTTAGCAGGACAGCCTACCTATGGCTTTGCTCGAAGCACTTTCGTACAAAAACGAAACATTATAACACAGAGTGAACGAATCCTGATGATAAAATAGAGTGCTTGTTTTAACTAAGGCTGTTCTGGGTCATGAACTAATCGAGCCGTCTTGAAAACTTCTACTGATCGTCGTTTGAAATGAACATCCGTACACGGTTTTGAAGGTACCGGAATGGCAAATACATCAATCGACAGAGCTTAAACATAGCTCTAAAAGGTTGGAGACGCTTTTTGATAGTGGTATAGTTTCAAAATTAAATGAGAAATATTAAGAAATTAATATTTAAAGGCAAAAAATAAATAAAATTGGACGAATCAAATGTCAAAAAATCTATCCATTAGATTTTAGAATATATATTTAGCTGTGTATCTAGAAAACATTTCGCCGGTTCTGTAATTTCAAAATTGTAAGAACAGATACAATTTCCGAAATATCCACTTTTTCAGTTTTATCGAAAAAAATTAAATTTTCTAATAGAATGGCTAAAAACACTCGAAATAAAAAATAATCGCTTCATCATTTGACACCGATGGTGAAAATTTCAGCAAAATCCCTCGAAAACTGACGGACTTCTTCCAGACGGTCCCCTTACATATACTAACACAGTAGTTTGTGACTTCTTTAGAACGCAAACTTTTATGGAGCAGAAAATTTAGTAACACTAAAAATATCATCACTACTGGTTCATAACAATAATCTAGAGTCACGTATCCACCAGGATCACTAGCAATTTTTACTTATTGACACCTCTACTTAGACTAGGTAAACATAAAGTGCCTTTGAAGCAACGAGTGGTCTTAAATTTACATTTGTACAACAGAGCTGGTCTATGAAGATTTTTAAGGGAAGTTTTCCATTCTATTTTTCCTCGCATTAACTTCTTTCTCTGCTAATTTTTTCATGTTCATTGACTTCAGAAAAATTGTTATTAGCTTCTAAACTGGTTTAACAGGGGTATGTTAGATATCAGTACTTTTCTATGACATTCAGTGATGTAAAATGAGACAATCCCCCAACCGTGTTAGTATTGTAAGTAACGCATTCCATTTGAGATTTTGTACTAAGCTCTATTTCAACGCAAGAAAATGGTGAAGGTCATCTTAGAGTGTACATACACAGAGCCTTTACACCAAGGTAATGAAATTTACACCCATTAAATACACCACAGTTCATGTACGGTTAAAAAGCTGCTCCCAATCTATTTCTTACTCGAAGTCTGCCAGTCTTCCGTTCTCACGAGCAATACGCCAAGCGTTGGTTAATCCACCAGCTTTCGAGAAGGAGCTGACTGCGATCATGACCGCCCCCAAAAAGATGACAACTGTCTGAAATAGGTCAGTCCACACGACTGCTTTCATGCCTCCCTGCAATTAATAAAAATTTATTTGGGCAAAGAGGTATATTGAAATGAGCGTAAACATATACGCTGAGCTGGGTAAAATCTAAGTACAAATGTACTTAACTCAAGTATATTCTTAAACCAGTGCTGAAGTTCATAAGTATTGCAGCATCCTGACAAGATAAAATAATGTTATTAGGCTCAGATTGGTCTGCTCTGAGCGAATAACAAGTTGCTGGGTGATCAAACACGAGTGAGAATTTTGAATATACAAAATCTGGTGAACTAAACAAAAAACTAACATTACCAACGTTTTTCCAGCTCTCCGCATAGAAAAGTTTTATTATTACGTAAATATGATACCGAATACATGGAATATGTTGCTGTCTTTGTGTCATTAATTTTAACACAACTCGAAGGCTGCCCTGCACACCATGAGTTCAGCTTTGGTAAAGATTCTCCCTTCTCTGCCGAAGAATCCAAGTTCATCATTCTGAAGTATGGAAAAGTAAAGTACACTGCTGCAATGAAGTCGGTTTTTGGAACAAAGTTGTTCCCGATAAATCCTCGTAAGGTTCCAAACCAAAAGGCATCTCAACGAGTCTTCGGAAGTGCCACAAGGAACTTGTCGATGAGTCGTTGAAATGCCTTTTGGTTTGGAATCTTACGAGAGTATAACAATATAAAAATATAACAAGAAGGGTATAACTATGGGGGGTATAACAATAGATGCTCTGGTGAGCAGTAAGAACTTTAGAATGGGGATCTTGATGTTCATCTTGCTGACGTGCTTCACTATGAAAGAATCTAAAATCTGAGAAAAACTGCATGCTACTTATCCTGATTATATACAAAACATAGGTCTTACAGAATAAATCGCTTAAACTACCCTACTAATCGTTTTGAGTTTAGATTCCTCAGCCCAAACTATTTCCAACGTTCATTTATTGACTCGAAGTGAGCTACATTAATTTTGTTAGGTCCTGCAGAATCGCGAATCGCGATTTTTGTTTCTTGACGCCTGAGTTAATCTGGGCGTCGTAGGTTTGTGGTTATATTTTCTCATTGAAATTCCCTTTTTCCTTCTTATAAAAATTATATTTTGACTCCAAACTTGACTGCTTGAAGAATCACAAGGATTTGAAGGTTATGGCGCCTGCTCGAAGGACTAATGATTTTACCCGTTTTGATCGAGTGTTCAGTTTCTGAGTTATCAAGGTGTGTATTACAACGAATCCTGACAGAGCGTAACATCAGTAAACTTAAATCTCATTTTGAATTTATAAAAGTTTATTTTGGATGGCTGATACTTATTCTAAGAAATTTTTTGCATTATTTATCAGTAGTTACATGGGGAGAAAGTGCGCGTTGTGAATCATTTCAATAAAGCCACCAATTTCACTTTTGCAAAAAGGTTTAGTTCAAACAAAAAAAAAAGATCTTTATTAATGTACAGGTGACATTCCTTTTTTGAATAATTATACTCCCAATACTTTCAGTAGATCTATCAGTGAAAAGAATGCTCAAAAAATAATTATCACTTACCACAGAACAGTACACGGTGACGACAACACCAGTGATCAGGATGTAAGCTTCAAATGATATCGGAGTGACCACAGAGAGGGCGAGAGAAGGAGCGTAAAGGTTGATGCCGAGAAGAAGAACTTGGTTTATTGTAGTGATGATCAGCATAAGGTACTTCAGCGCTGGGCTCTTGAACCTAAGAACGATGTACTGAAAAAAATTGTAGCAGGTTAAAAGTACTCACTAAAATTTTTACGTACTTCACTTACACTTCGAAAACAGAGTAGGCAAAGAAAAAGATGTCAGGTATTCCAAAATAAAAAATAATACGAAAAAGATGTTTGAACAGTTGATTTGAGTACATCTAGTGTGAGAAAAAACATTAATTACATAATTTAGGCTGCGCATTCCTCGAGCAGAAGAATCGGAAGTTAAAAGTCCTGTTTTATAGAGCCAAATGAGATTTTGTTTTCTTTACAAGTCCAAGTTACGCTGTATGGTATCAATTTCTATGCATGTTCCTGAGCAACAATACGGGATTATTGCTACTTAATATTTTCGATTTATGCAAATGTGAATAATGAATTAAGTATGTAAAAAACAACTCTCATACTTAGAAATTTTGAACTCAACTTTTAGAGTACACAGAAGTATGTGAGTGATGTTTTCGTAATTTACTTCATTGCTTTCAATGTCTGGTCCGCCTGGTTTACTGATGTCAAACTGCATATTTTTTATTACACAAAATTGACTGAAACTGAATTGAATTGACTGAAACTGAAACTTAAATTGCATTCTCGTTTGCTTCTCTTCACATCATCCGAGATCTCGCCCATAAGTAATGATGTTTCAAGTATTTTCAAGGACAAGTAAAACAAATGTGATATTACTCAAGTGCTTTCTTTCAACTTTTGAGAAACGGTCATGCAACGTGTTACAAGCTCTGGCGGAAATGTACAGATTGCAGGATATATATTTTCTGAATATCCGATAAAAAGCATTCTATTTATATATGTTTTTAGCAACATTATTTTACTAATCTTCTCCTTGATATTCCTAAATACCTCCAGGTGAAGTTTCCATTGTAAATTCATACAGAGAGAACGGTCGGTATGGTTGTATTTCAATATTTAGACGTTGTAAAGCCTGTAGGAGAAAATCATCAGGACGAAAAAAGTGGGGCATGAGTTTAGATTTTTACGCAATCGAAGGAAGTTATTTCGTAAGACCTGAATAAAACGATCTGAGAATGTGAACAATAAACAATCAAAAGAATATGACCTAGGCTGTGCCTGATACGCGGAGGGATGGTTTTGCTCGGTGTACGTTTTTACCTGATCTCATAACAAAACTAACTCAGAGGGTTCGGTTTTACGTCACGATCTGTGAAACCTTGCCGGGTGTCTCTTTAAGAACCCTGGACCCCAGATGAGAACGGATACAGGGGAAACTCGCGACAACCAAACAATAGTACGAGTACACCTACAAACTGCAATAACTGAGGCACTGGCTTCAAATTAGATCTGCTGATGACATACCTCGTTAATGGATTTCAACTGGAGGTCGTAGAAAACTGGAATGATGACGTGTATTGTCACCAGTATTCCTAACATCATACCAGGTACCACCCAGTACATTTGTGTGCCGTATGCATACGCTTCAGAGGGGTAACCTGGAGAAAAAATCTCATGTTAGTGTAATTATAACCTGTTGTTTTTCCACGGATGACAGCGAACGGTCCACAGTCTGAACTGAAACCTATTCGGAAATTAATTACTTACTTCAAATTTCTCCCCCATTATGACAGTTAGAAGGTCTTTCTATTAGGTGGTTGTGATGCCAATATAGAAAATTGTAACATGGCCTTGATTACGTTTGTGTGACATGGTAAAAATTCGATGTTATTTTTCAACTTTTATTTGTGACAACATCGGCTCTTCAAACCCAAGCGTTTGAAATTTTAAAAAATCTCACCCAATATCTTTTAATGCTGTGGAGCGATGTACCCCCGCTGAATGGTGTACACAGTAGTCTCCATACTACGGTAAAACTTCTAAACGGTACTGATGAGTTTAATTTATCCTCTAACTATTTAAGCTCCCCTGGTACAAAACATATATATGTTCTCATTGATAATTCTTCGCCATTTACTTGACACAGTCATACTGTTGGTATTGGCTAATCACTGTCATGAGGTGAGGCTTACTCATAGTAGTACTAAGTGTACCTATGTGCACGTCGAATCAAAGGTTTAAGATTAGGGAAAAAGGCGGAAAGAGTGCAATTCTGTACGGATTGATTTTGTTAGTTTTCTTACTAAAGTTTACGCACTATAGTAATGATCAAAGATAAATTCTGTGATGGAGACGTGTCCGGGCTCTAATATTGATTTTACCGACACCCCTCATCATTATTATTATTATTTAAGATATATATGACAGATAATATCGATCCAATCAATGCAACTGGAAAATTACGCTTTAATTTCCTTAGCTGCACCAGCTGATTCTAAATTTGAGACCAGGTCGCACAAAAATCTAAACATAGCCGAAATCATGGATTTCACCTCAGTAAGAGTGTTGCTACGGTGCATAAAAGAGTTGCTCTGCCAAAGCCAGTAAATTCGACTGAGAAAATTTGGGATTTGTTAGGTATGTCCCAAGAAATTGATAACAATTGAGAGAGAATGTGATCTTTGCGATGACAGTTTCTCCGGATGGAGGTATCGTTGCCTAATCTTATTTAAAAACACATTTCTAGCATGCTGCAAATATTCTGAGGTTTTCAATAAGTTTTCTTCGTTTTGCTTTAAACTTTTGATCAGCTGGCAACTAGCTCAGAAACTTGATTAGATAGAAATTGTTTGTAGCAAACATTTGCTTGAAAACGTTCAAAATCTATCCAAGCCGAATTGTACTTTTCCAGTTTCACAACTCGTCATCAACGTACGACCCAGATGAAGTGTGTGTCAGCTAATTACTTTTACCTCATCAATTCTTTGCCACTACCGTAACCTAAGCCTGTAAGTAGAACCATCATGCGACACACGCATAATACAATGAATGTTTCGGGCATTTGATACCAATCTTGGTTTTAATTTGAATCAACATTTTCTAAGTTGCACGGCAGCGCCAGTGCATTGCAATTACAGAACGGAAAGGTCTCCATTTGAGCACGGTAGAATAGTTAGAATTTTTTTCTGAATTTACCACCACCTTAACTCTGAATGGGAATCAATTAGCATGTGTTCAGAATCATCCCTCAAAACTGTGGTCCAGTTATGAAAATGATCAAGATCGTATTTCTTGTGGTGTAAAATAATGAAAATATTGACGTACAAAAAATTTCTTATGTATGAAGGATTTTTAACATCGACGTATGTCTCATAAAGTATTGCCTGGAAACGGTAACATAAAACACCACAACTGAAAAAATATTATCAAGAATCGTTGTTAGACCAAGAAACTAACGAATTAAAGAGGCTGGCAAAAATATTTATATCCGAGCTAACTTGAGTCAATGACAAGGAACATTTCAGTAGGCTGACGCCGTTAGAAACGTTTCAGAATAATTATTATTATTCAGGTGGTTAACATATCTAAGCAGATCATCAGCTATGGTTGAACGTCCAGCGTTTCATTAAGATGAAATTGCAGTTTCAGTTTTCGTTAGCCACATGAACTAGATGTGAGTGATACTAAATGAATACGGTGATTATAATGATATAGACCGTAAAGCTGTACATGATTCAGTTCATCATGGACTTTACCAGCAAGAGATGAATGAAAAGAATCCATTTTTGAGTGGTCGTCTTTTCTTCTTCCCGAAAATGCTGCATTAATGCAGTCAGAGGCATGAAAGTGGATAATTTCACTTCCTAATACTTTCAAAGATTTCAGGGTCTTAGAAAACCGGGATCAGGGCAGAGAATGTTTCTAAGGGGCCAGAACATGGTGGTTCATCACTCGAGGTTGTTGACAGCCCATTTCCGCATTCCATAAAAACTATACGCCTAAATTGTTACCTTAATTCACTCGTAAATAACAATGCTTTCATTACCTGTCTCCCACGGTAAGATAAATGACTTAAAACGAACATTGTGGTAGTGCCGTTTCATTCCGCATTTCCTTGGGAAAATTATGGTTTTAATACACTGTTGATCCATTGTACTAATTATGATGTTCACAGGAATGAAAAATAACTTATGCATTTATAAGGAAAGCGATTCATGTCAACACAAATTACTTTGCCTCACCCAATACTGATACTGTGGACAGGAACGAAGCGATGAGTGAAGCAGTGACAGGTATGGGCGAGAGGGATCCGCTTGCCAACAGGAAGTCATTGGCTGTTTTGTTGCCTCTGATGCCGTGGTAGACGCCGATACCTAGAGATATTATAAGCACCATCGCAAGTATGATGTAATCTACCACACCGAAGTGTAGATATGTTATCTGTTCTCCAATCATATCTCAGCTTATATTGGGAGTTGTTGACGACTTTAGTTCTCTAGATGTGTTTCTAAAAACGAATAATTTGTAAAGTTTTAAACACTGTCAATAGATGTAAAGGGCAAAAAATGAGCGCAAATAATGAGAGACAAATACGAAAATTTTCAAGCTCATTAACTCATCAAAAACAATAGTTGAGTGTGTTGCTACAGGGGATTTAAAAACTGCATGAGAGTGGGATAAAACGTTGAAATGAGAGAATATTAATACGTTCAGGTGTGAGCTTTGCTCTGTCAAGATTCTGAGTAGCATGATATTAAAGTATTCAATGCCTGTGAAACTTATCTATTAATGTTCGATGTATTTTAAATGGTGCTGCAATAAAGAAGCTTTGATTGACTTACGTAGCATCAGTGGCGGAAGTGGAATAACGGGTTAGGGGACCAATTGTTTAGTAGGTTAGAGCGTCCAGTTTTAGTAGCAATGACACAGTGGTTACCCTAGCATCGCAGTTTTGCGGGTGAACATTTCTTCAAAAGTAATGACAGATCACAGTTCAACGGCTTTTCCTTACCCACTTCAGTGTTCCGTGAAATAGTTCGATACCTGATCTCAAAATAATACTGCTTTGGGGAGTGGTCTCTTTTCGCACAACTGGATCAGTCAGGAAACAGAAATCGCATGGTCGCTCTTGCGCGGTTCGAACGCTGGAAAATGTCGGCAGAATAAGAGCGTCTGTTCTTATAATTCCTAGCCACTACACCAGGCGGCGTGCTCCAACTCTAGACTCGTCTTGTCACTTGCTGCAGCGCATCTTGAAGGATCAGTTACAATTTCATCCATACAAAATAAAGCTGTTGCAAAATATTTACGAAAGTGATTATGATGAACAGAGACTGCTTGGTGACAGACTGCTTGGTGTTTTTGCTACTGATGATGTTTTGATAATGATGAGCGATGAAGCGCCCTTTCACTTAGACGGTTGTGTAAACAAACAAAATTGTCGCTATTAGGAAGCAGACAACCCACAAGAATTACCTCAAAAACGACTGCACAGTGCATAAGTGACAGTGTGGTGTAGAGTGTCTAAAGTGGGAATCGTTATACCTTGTTTTTTTAAGAAGGCAGTGTTTGTTTAACTGGGAATGCTGCACGCTATGAAGCAATCCTACGCAATTTCGAGCGGCCACAACTGAACACTTTAAGGATGCACATGGCAGGCATGGGGTTCCAACAAGATGGAGCCACAACCCACAGCTAATGATTCTATTGCAGTTGCTCGAGAAAAGTTTCCTCAACACGTGATCTCACGCTTCGGCGATGTCCACTGGCCTGCGCGTTTCCCAGATTAAATTTTGTCGGTTTGTGTCATCTTAAGAAGTTCCTTAAAAAGTAAAGAGTCCTGCAACAAACCTAGGACACCCAATGATCTGCAAGTTGCAAAACGGGAAAAGATTGCTGCGCTTCCACATGACACGTTGACGAAAAAGATGGCAAAATTCTAGGAAAGATTTTTACGTATACTTACGAAGAAGGCCACCATCTGTTTGGCGTTGCCTTTAAAACCAGAAAACGCGACAAACGTGAGGAAATATGATAAGTTATACATTAGCTATATAACCAATTGTGGTGATTGGAATATATTTTATATGTGATACAAATAAATCCAATTAAACTAGTGTGAAATCCATGCGTTCTTTTTGCGCCACCCTTTATTTCCGGATCTCAAATATAATACTACTAGGCGAGTGTAGGTTCAGAATACCACTGAGTAGTTTATAAAAATGGGCCTTTCATATTTTGAAATGTTAAAAACGAAGTTAGCATTTCATTTCTAGGTTTTTGGTTTTATTTAGAAAAAATTAGTGTTTCTGGAGAAATGTATGACCGAATTACGTCAAAACTTCTTTACGAAGGAACAATAGTCAAATTAACTGATGCTAACTAGAATCACGTTTGAACCAATACTACAGGTCTGTTGGAAATGTAGTGAATGGAGAAAATAAAATTTGATTCTTCAAGTGTTCAACGGCATTTGCTAAAAACATGTGGATCTCACTAACTAAATAAAACCGGAGAAAGTCGTGTGGAGCAATCAATTCTTGTTGAAACTCAACAGGAATTTTGATTTAGGAAAAGATGTTTCGTGCATCAGCCCATCATTCAAAAGGCTGTCAATTGAAAAATGTAAAACGTACAACGCTGAAAGACAATGAAATTGCGAACACCGGCAGCACAGCTTATATGTTATAAAAACATGGGCAAAAAATTGGGCAGTGAGGAATGAAGTTTTTTAATGAGCACCGCTGACTAAAAAAAGTCATCAGTGTTTATAAACTAAGTGGTTCATGCATCCTACTTGAAAGAGCGAGCTTCGTCATATGTTAAAGAATAGTCCAGAAAATTATAGGGCATACAAGTTTGGTTGCTGGTAACACTTCCTACAGCATTTTAACATTCCACGTTCATTACCAAATTGAGAGAGATTAAGATACAAAGAAAATGTTAAAGTTGGCTTGAGCTGACTGTTTGATTAACATAGAAACCATATAGGAAGTTACAAAATATACGGAGTTTCTAGAAATCAAAGACCATTTCCATAGAAGGCAAAGCCAATAACCTCCGAGCCCGTCAGCACCAGAGAATTGCACTGCCCAGCAAGAAGTCTGTTGGTGGAATGAGGTCGATGTGCGAGACGAGCTCAAGCACATATACAGTTCTGCATTGGTGCTTGCCAATCTTAGCGCACACAGGAGACGCTATTCTGACGTACACAGACGTACACTGAACGCACTGAGATTTTTTTACCAGGGACAAACAAGCTATGTGCACTCGTTATGCTGGTTGGTAGAAATTGATTAATTAGTTGTTACGAGGATTTTACGATAAGCCCACTTGAAATATCAGTGTCTGTGCCGATTGCAGCTCAAAATGTTGTTATTTGTTCTACTGTTTTTTTAAGTCGTCATGAGTTTCCTGGATTTTTACCAGCAAATGGTATTATTCATTATTCATCATTCACATACTGTGTTATCGATATTTTTTATTTTCTCCACTATAATCATGATTTAAAGTTTTTTGTAAAATCAAATTTCGGCTTAATTAATCATACGGAATTATTAAACTCTATTTCTTGTAATCATAGGTTGCAGAGTAGCTTAATATCATCATTGAAGTTATGTACCAAAAATCTGTACATGTTCTAATCGTGCAAAATATACTCATTCAACTAAAGTATTTGCCTAAGAAAGTGGATATAATCACTTAGTAGTGCACTCTAATCTGATAAGGTATTAGAGTGAATTATATAATATAGAAATAGCATGTGAGACAAGCGGACACGCAACTCAATTGACCTTCACAACTTGGGAAATTTTTCTGTTACATCAAGCCAGACGATGAACAACATGAACTGTTCGCCCAATTTTAAGGATATGATAGCTATTCATTATGGCCCATAAAAATGCGAGGGTTCATAGCAAGGACAACAATAAATTCTGAAACATGCACGCAGTAAGCTACTATTATACACTGGAGCATCAAGTGCTTCCTTCTCATAAGTGTTTTTTTTTATGAAGACGGCGACTATTGAGCTTTATTGAACTACAGATGAGAAGTGTATCACATTGAAGCAAACCACACCGCTAATTTTGTCTTAGCTTTGAAAGGATTGGGCAATGCTTGTATTTAAGGACGAACAGTCTGTGTCTTCTACTTCCGGCTAGGGGCGAAGAAGTTTTTTTCATAATAATATGACTGCCTTACAAAAATTTATTTTTATTTTAAAAATGTGATGGTGATTGAAATTTAAAATCAAATGAACTCGAACTGATGGTTCATCCCAGCATTAAAAAGAATGCAGTGGAGACTTGGCTTGCAACTTGGCATCAGTGTCCTGTCGTAAACAGCCAAAAGTTAAAAACCGAACTTTTACAGTACTTATTTGGTGTAAAATACAATTCTTAGCCCTGTGAAACATGATAACAATTCTCAAAGCTGAAGAATATGCATTTTGTTTGATACCTCATTAAAATATTAAAGTGGGAAGTTGAGGAAATTAAGTTTAGTTAATTATATTACATTTAATATATAACTTTAGGCAATGCGTAGAGGTGAACTGAAATTTAATTTGAACAGACTTGCATGCGCTACTGCACATTATATTTAGAAGAGCTTGCATTAGTTTAAGAAAAGCTCAGCTGCATGACTCGAACTCTTGTTTAGAAACCGAGACTCACAACATTCATATTAAGAGATGACATATTCGCTTTGCTGGCAAATGAGTCAATAAAGAAAGTAGCAGTGTTCAACCTTGATCCTAACATATTTTTAATACGCTGTTAAAGTGCTATAATGAAGAAGACTTGATTAAGATCAATGCATGTGATCTTTGTATCGTAAAAATGATGACATTTAAACAGATTTTTTACGGGCCCTTATAATTGGGCTTGACAGTTACCTATTCATTTTTTAGCTCAATGTAGAGTACATTTTATTAGTTTGAGGCTATGACCTAACATGATGCTTGTCATTAAACAAGGGGAAGCAGCTTTTGACTCTTTATGTGACTGTGCGCAAATATAATATCAATTTATGGTATTGAGGTTTATAGTAGTATTTCAACTGTAAAGTTTTTTTTTTGTATTCTACTGTCCGGAGTAATTTAATTGCTAGTCAAAATTTCAAATACTGCTGCTCAACATCATTCAAGAATTCTCTATAAGATTTCACAAATGGTAAACATAATAATAAAAATTATAAATAAAAGTGCCAAGATACACGTCTTAAATCTCATTATTTATTTAGGAAAGTCATTGAATAAAA
>JACJUY010002129.1:25297-71536 GCA_014220935.1 Platorchestia sp. MABIK
TTGGGTTTTATTTCTAGATCTTGGGTTTTTTAGAGCAATGATCTTGGGTTTTGATAAAAGTCTCATTGGCAGCCCTGCTTCCAGCACCATGAAACTTGGATTCGCTTACATATCCTTGAGCTACGCGATAGCTGCTGCTGGTGACATCAATACTTCGTCTTACCGCTGAAGAGCTGCGCCAGGAACTACACTCGTCTCCAGCAGTTAGACCTTATCACGCCACCAGCTACACTTCTCATTCAGCTCCGAGCAGCAGCGATTAAGCGTAAACTTCCCCTGAAGAGACCATCTTGACAGTCTCCAGGAGACGTTATAAACGTTGCGAAAATTTAATTTGCTCCGGCTTACATTTACTGAACACTTATTTGACTAAAGTCAGTTTTGAGGGGTGACTAAGCTATTACATTATTATCGCCAATAAAACATAGGCAGCATTTTGAGACACTTCGCGCTCATAAAGGGGTCGCACTTCCGATGAGACATCTACTCTCTTTTTGAGACGTTCTGGCTATCTATGCGACACCTGAACAGCCATGAGACACTTAGAGAGGCCAAAATTTCTTTCAGTGCAGTGTAGAAGCACAATTGCCTCTCAACTGCTAGATAAGTTACTCGCTGTCAAGACGCAGTTGATTGAACTCGGCATGCAAAAAAAAAGGCAGTCTAATCCTTTAATTCGCTTCACAGAACTACTTTGTGATACAGAAACCTAAGTGCGCCACAGTTCCTCGTGTCCGTTAATCATAACATCGTTGAATAGAGCTGCAGACCGTATGGTGGAATTTTGTGCACTCTCAAACCTTTATTTGTACATTTTTATTTGAACTTTGAAGGCATAATAAGCTATCTGACGGTTTTCTACATACCGTTACTACATATCGGTCAACAACAGAGTATAGTCTATAATGAAAACCCACAAGTTTTCAGTTTGAAACTGCGTAGCTTCGTTCAGACTCGGAGAAAACGGGTCGTCCATCACTTCGGACTCAACACGAACTAAGCTAAAAGATCAAATCAATCATCACTGAGCTCAAGGCCTTGGTAATGCATAACGACGCTCTTCCGATAAAAGAAATTGCCTGACAATTACGGCGTATTTCAAAAATTATCGACAACGAAAATTTTGTTACAGAATGACTGGCCATAATGACTATAAATTACTATGAAATGACCAGTCGAAACTTCACGTAATATTCGTGGATGATACTGGACCTACCGTGTTGTAGTCTCCTGCTTAATCTGTTAGCTCGCATTAGCAGTAGTATTCATTTTAAAACAGCCCATGAGCAGTCTAAATAATTTACAAGGCCTCTCAATAAATGCCTCATGCACCTTCAATTTCGTCCAATGTAAAGACTAAATCAAGTTAATTTCGAAGTATGAGCAAACTATGTCTGAATGAGAGCTCTTCAAGCATTGCATGGGCGGCAAAAGCTTCGAAGGTTGTAGCTGAGCTAGAAAAAATAACATGATTCAAGGCTGCGCTTTTTTTTCCACATCTTTGTACAACGAACCACTTACGAGATCGATCCTTCAATGGGGGGATTCAAGAACGAGTTGAAGATCTATTTTCAAAATTATCATCGCAAGAATGTAAAAAAGTCTGATTAAGTATAAAAAATAGCATCTAACATTGTTCATCTCATGATGTAAGTTTTAATGTTAAGTTTGTTGTGAGCCTGTGACTCCATAAATAATGCGCTGTATTATGTATGAAATCATTACTCCCTTTTTGATAAGGCTGGCATAGGGTTGGAGATAATTGCGTTTCTCTTAGTATTGTCTCATTCGGTTGCGGCGTCAGCATGGCGTGAAAAAAAGTGATCTTGACTCGAGTAATTCCAAAAATGCGATGAAAACAGTCAAATCATGAAACAAAACTTTGCATAACGGAAGTGTAGATATATTGTGCTAACACGCATTACTGCTTGAGCGTGAAAATTGAAAATTGTATACGTGTTTCTTTGATGCCTGCGCGTGATTCATGTCTGTAAAAATGGGAGTTGTGAAGAACTTGAAAATGTGTCATTTGGCCGTTCCAGTTGCCATTTTCTATTTTCTATTATATTCCATTTGATTACATTCCATTCTATTCAATGCCCTATAATACTCAAAACTGGATCAGCCTTTTTAATAACAATTCGATGTGCATTTCTGTAGGGCTTCGTTTCATGTTAACTGTGTTCTTACCTTGAACAGTAAAGACCTGGACGAACTAGCCAGAATACGGAAATTCGAAGACATGTGAAGAAATCAAGGGCCAAAATTTCTGCGAAGATACAGGACTTGTACATGAAATGCTAATACCTCTCACCCCTATTCGCAAGTGAACTCGGTTAAATCATAATAACTTCATGTTCGTGAGATTTAAAATTCAAGTCAGTAAAACTACTTTTCAATGATCTAAGTTCTTTCGTTTCACGTCAACGTTTTTGAATCAGCCAGCTCAAAATTTTTTTGAAAGAGAGGATACTTTGAGCTACGTGCTTCTAAAACCAATAGAAGTTCTACGCATAACTGTGCATAAATTTTAATTCTTAGACTCTTAAGAACATTATTTGACTTCATGTTTAAATTTAGCTCATGATCTTTAACTATTAACCTACTAGCGACATACGAAGACAGTATTTTTTACACTTTGAACTTCCTGAAATCATCTCTTGACAATAATGATAAAAGGTGATCAACGTTATTCAACGGATTTTAATTATTTCTGCAAAAAATCTTTCCGATAACTTAAAATTCCAACTTACTGTAGATTTCATCATGTTGGGCCCACTTTTTTATAACCTTATGGTCTTGGAATTATTCTCCATGCAATCTCTACTCTGTCAATCCACAGTTAATGATATTGCCTACAAAGTAAGTACGCCGGGCGTAGATTGAACGCAGAAAAAAGGATTTCAAGAGAATGAGACAACTGGTAATTTTTCCGATCTTTCAAGGCAACCTTCAAATAGCCTTGAAGAACCCGATTTCAAATAATAAGTACTAAGTGACAGAGCGGTAGGACCTGCTTCAGTTTGATAATTTCAGTCGTACCCTGGCTGCTCTGACAGTTATATAATGATTAAGCTGAGAATGACAGAGGTTTTCATCAGCCGACTAAATACGCAGTTATTTTTGCAAATTCGATACTTTGAATTAAGATTTGTTACTGTTCACGGGGACTGGTATAGGACAGCAACAATAATAAAAGCATGTAGAGTTTTAATTAGGCTCATGAATATACACTAAAACTGAAAAGGAACCTTCGTGTGTGGTGCTCATTACCCCATAATAATTATTATTGTGGTAGGATGATATTTAGAAGATGAGTTGTCAGGTGGGGTAATGTAAAAGATGTAATGGATTTCAATCCAACACGCTGTTGAAGGATGCATTATAAGAGATATGTCAGGAACCTTTGATGCTGTCTTACAATAATGACAGGAAATACAAAACAAAACCAAAAGCTTATCAACAATGAATGTTTTTCACATCATTTTTCTTGACGAAAAATCTACTGCAAAGCAATGAGGATTTATATATTTCCCCATGAACGGCATCAAAACCTGAAGTACTAAAAAACTAAAACACTGAGGGCGCGTATGAACAAAATTATCGTGAGTTGATGAGGCCTCCGTTAATACCATTAAAGAAAAATACATTTTTTAACAGCGTTAATTTTGTCCTGTGCTTTTGGGGGATGTTTCTTTCCCACCGCTTCGGCACCAGATATTAGGGTCCAATTTAAATGATGATATTTCAGTTCGTATTTTATGGGTCGGCATCGTGATCTTTTCTCGTCACTCTAATATTTCATTGCGTATTGTCCAATGTAATCATTATTCACTAAACGGATGCTAACAGGGTCAGACCGATTCAGTGATATTGTCATTTGCGACCTGACCTTCTGTCATTCGCACACAAAGAAATAGACTTCCAGCTTCTCCGCTCAGGAAGTGGCACTGTGGCAGTTCACGCCCAACCATCAGCACGTTTACATTCCACTTAACCTCTATGTTATCTTCAGTTGACAACTTTTCTGGATGTTTTCAAGAAGGTTTAAGCATCACCATGGTTGCGTGAGAAGCAGATGCTCCTTGGGCTGGCGGCTGCGGTGGGCGTCGCGACTGCTTTCGCGCTCTGCAGAGGATGGATGAGACGGTGCTGCCGTGTCGCAGGGGTTTTTCGGATGCGGGCCTCTAGGTCTACCCTAAGCTGGTGCCCGCCTCTACAACGTCGCACCGATAGCACCCTCGTGGACGTTCTGCAGACCATCGCAGCGCAGGCTATGGAACCAGTTCGCTTACGAGGTGGGTCGCAGTGGCATATAGCGCTGTGTACGGTCTACCCTTCGTAGCGAATCCTCCATCCAAAACGATGTCGGTTCCCCACTCTATCCTTCCTACAAATTCAGTGTTGGTGAGTGCGGGCTTTAGGTCTCTATAGAGAGATGCAATTGAACTGGAGTAACGTATTTCTAATGTAAAACCATAACTTTTTGCTCACTTATTGCTAATGAAACCTTATTGCTACCTTATTGCTAATTTATGAATGTAACACTATTGTTAACTTATTGCTAATTTATGAATATAACACTATTGCTGACCATTGCTAATTTATTGCTCATTTGTAATTGTAAGAACTGCTAAAATATTGCTAGTATATTGCTATCCTCCTAAATTACGTAATATGTGAAAAATCCTAGAACTACACCTCTTCTTGTTAGTCTTACGATACCTATAATAGAATAATCTTTGCTTCCAGCTCACACCCATCCGCTTCCTTGAGGTCATTGTTAACCAAATTATTTGTTTGCAGCCCGATCTCGACCTTCCTACTCGTGTGTGCCGGTGGGTCAGCCGGAATCCTGCGCTACCAAACCGTCATGGCTTATGGTTCTCCCCGACTGGCGAGGGGCAGTTGTGAGGCTGTGTAAACCTAAAGCTGAACTTTAAATAGTAAATTACATTACACTGGTGCGAGACTTTTCCTTCACCCGCCGTCATTTTCGATATGTATTCACAAGTCATATAATTCATCAGTAGCTTACGGTAAACTATCGTATAAAATTCTTATGCTCAAGGCTTTAAAGTTTCATGATGTTAGGTAGCGGGATTATTTTCGCAAGGTAGCGTTGGTTCCATTATCAACTTCATTTCCATTAACGGCCTCCTAGAACTTCATCGCTAACAGGAAAGTAAGAGACCCTGAACCACATTGATTATTTATTGCCTAAAAGGGCAGAATTCCGGAATTACCTACCACAGCAAAGATATGCCTTACAGATCAAAATAAACCTAATGCATCTATTACATTTAGACGAATGAAAGATAGTACGAGTACTCCTACTACACGTCACACACAATTTCAGGCGTCAAATAAGACTACGCAAGAAAATAATCCCAAACATGAATTGTTAATGGGAATAGGGGTCATGTGAGCGCAGGTAAATAATGGCGTTTATCTTGCGCTTGGGTTCAAAGTTGGAGTTTCAAATGAAATTTTAAGTTCTGTTAAGTTTTTAGCAGGTCACGTAGATTTTTATGTAACAATAAAGGGACATTTTAAAGAAATTTTCTCGTCATGCCCGAAGGGCAGGCAGGGCAGAACTAACGACCAACGATCAAAATCTCTAATCACGGTCCTATTTTGATCGCCCCCGCTTCCCAGATGAGAGCAGCGCCACAGAACACTTACATATTGTCTGTGGCAGCGACTTCAAGTACCAGGACAGTATCAAGACTGCTTCGTAACGGCTAAAATCTAGCCTCACGAGCATGCAAAGTCATCCGATTATAATATATTGAAGCTATTCAAAAGAAACCATGTGATCAATGTTATTTAATTAATTTAATAAAAACTACCTCTACAGTTTTTTAAGAAATTTAATCAAATAGTGAAATAATAAAACTTTTAGAGAATGAACTTCACTTGGGGTCAACATTTGACTTCTTCGATCAGTTGTCCGTTTCGGAGCCATTGGGAGCTATGAAATGTAACTGATGTTGGTGCAGGCCCCGGAATGTCGATTTTAGTCATAGTCAGCTAGGGCGTCCCCGGCTGCTGCATTCAAACATGATGGCTTCTGTTTTTTATATGTAGAGCGTTTTTGAGATGACTCACAATAATTGTAATCATACGTTATTTAATTTTTTAGGAAATACTGTCGTTCAAGTATAGCTGAAACTTTTATTTTGAGTACTTAATTTTGGAAAGAAATTGTCCTCTACCACTGAGCAATTGTCATCTTGATTCGTCGATGGTAAAATTCAGTCCAGTGTTGATCTCAGTAGATTACCCAAGCGTGTATAAACTTTCTGATGTGGAAAAAATTGTCACTGTCTTTCTCCGCGTGATGTAGTGAGCGTCAAGAAAAAAATGTATGATTGAAGACGTTTTCTTTTCATAATATTTGTTGAAAATGTTTTGCAGAAATTACATATTTTATCGTGTTATTTTGAGTCAGTGCTAGCTTGCGATACATATTAAAGCAGCTCGTCAGAGAGTTTGGGAGAAGTTGGTGCGGGCATTGCCAGTACATACTCGCATAAACAGGGGTTGGTCAAAATAATGGAAACACCTTGGAAAATCAACAAAATACGTTTTAATACGGTGTAAGCCCACCATTTGGGAAAATAACAGCCTCAATTCTCCGAGGAAATGATTCATTCAAATAGTGAATTGTTTTCAAAGGAATTTTAACCAATTCTTCAGTTAAAACACCCTCCTGTTCTTTCAGAGCAGATAACGGCGGCAATCGACTTCTTTTTTGGTGTATGCGATCCGTCATTAATGACTGGAATCGATAATTTCATAAAAAAATATACTTCATATGTGGATCAAAAATAAATATATCCAACCCAACAGGACCCGCGATTAAAATACTCTTAATCTTGTGCACTGGTGAAACTCCTATCAAAATTAGTCATTCAGCTTCCTTGACAGCGTGATAAAGTGGCAGACCAATTGAGCTTTAACATGGCTTTCCCACGATTTTCTATGCTATCTTATACCATTCCTATACTTTCCCCAGCCTCAACTGCTGATATTCTATACAACCTAATCTAACCTACCATTACACGTGATGTTCATTCCGACTCTGAATCTGCTGGGTTGATGTACAGAAAATAATTATTATTGTGGAATTGATGAAGCTTGTACCACAGATACGCTCATCACACACTTTCGGCTGGTGGGTGTGACACACAGACGAACGGACGGACGGACGAGGCTCCTTTTGTGATGGTGATAAGGAATATTCGATTCAAGCGTGCACCTGAAGTTTAATCGGTCTGTCCAGCGTACGAAGACCATCATATGAGAGGTGTGAGAGTACCAAATAAGTAGTTCAACGTGAAGCAGTAGCTCATTAAAAATTGTACACTCGTTTGGAAGACAAGGCACGCTTTTTGACCATGTTTGAGACCCAAGTGAAACTCAGGTTCAGTTTGAATTTAAGGGTTAACTTCAATGTAAGAGTTAAGAATAGCAAATATAGTGAAGGTAGTTCATGTTTTACAGAATGTAGCAAACATTCACTCTCACGCATACCAAGAAAACGTACGGAGAATGTTAAAAAATGTTTCACCCCAAATAATGATTTAATAATTCCCAATTACAATTAAAATAATATTTGGAGCCTTGGCGTTAAGGTTGCTGCTCGATGTCCCTCCAGGTCGTACTCTAGAAACTGTGTTGAAAAATCCTACCAGTCTTCAGTTTTTCTTCTTTTGATAATCAATTTCTAGTATAATAAAGAATTGTAATTTCTCAATTTTCATTAATTAGTGTAACCAATCACTTACAAAAGTTTTCACTCTTATCTAATTTTGTGACACGCTCTGCCCTTTCATATTCTGGAAAAAGATGATGTTCTTATTTTTCTCGGAGTGAACAGACCGTCTAAATTTCGCTACATTTCAATCTTCATTTTAACGTTATAAAATAACGTGGTGTCACATTCTTCAACAACGATCAATCTGATTTGCAGCATATTTGAGCGCTAACCGCATAGCGTAAAAATAATTCCAACTAACTAAAATCTCACGCCAACAATATCATCCGAGATACTAGAACTTCATCACGGAATCGTCAAAATAAGCTGGAATGAATTCCGGCCTGAAAATAACAGCAAACCCTTTTTACCAACCCATCAATATATATATTGTTAAATCTTATTTTAAAAGTATAAAACGCACAATAAAATGAAACATCTCCTGCTTTAAAACCACATGCGACTCCATCATATCAGTAACATAAAATATTTGAGTATGAGATAAAATTATCTTCATTAAAACGGAGAGCATTTACGACTGAAAGTTATTCAAGAATTGGGTATAATAGTATTTCGATCCAACTTTACCAAAACGGGTATTATAGGAGTGATGCCGAACGAACCTTAATTTCCCTCAGTAAAGAGTCTTTTTAAGGGTGGACTCCTACGTAGGAAAAGAAAAATTGGGAGGATTTATGAAAGGACTATTACATTCCTTCCTAAATCACACCCGTTGAATGCTAGTAAAACTGATTAAACCTCTCCATAGCTATCAGATTTCATTTATTCTACTTCAGAAAATTAATTTGACTGAACTACTGAATTTGCTTTTCATACTTTTAAGAAATTGCGTCAACTTTAAATTGCCTACTTCTAGAAAATTGCGCCAATTGAAACCCACACTATTCATTAAAACAGATGCCCTTAAAGGCTTCTATCAACGTCTCAACCTTTTCCTTTTCGTCTGCCGGAAGAACGTTTTAGGCATTTTCATGTTTTTCTCTCCTATTACAAACTAGGAGAGTAAGTTTTTGATGTTCTGCCTTTATTTAATTCAACTACTGTCATACATATTAGAATGCTTATTGTTGTATTTCCATTAGTTAGATGGAAGGACGTTTAAATCAAGGTCTTTTTAAAAAACCCAATGTGCTAACATTTTGTGCAAACATTTCAGAAATACATTTTCGTGTTTTCTTTCCTACAACACTTCCATATCGTCAGTTATGGTATCCTTGTTCTTCGGGATGGGGTCACTTTACATGATGAATACACTGAAAAATATCTTAAGATCAATTATAACACGGCTAGAGAAGTGCAGTATATTGGTTTTTAATTGGAATTCATATCACAGTATCAGGAAATTCAACATGATATTAAGGAATTCAGATTACAAATGGAATTCAACTTACGATGCTATCACAATTAGGCAGAGAGGGACACTGTGAGTAGAGGCGACGGGTAGCTGAAAGTGCAGCAGTGACGCTCACAAGTTGGCGTCACCCTAGCCGAGCTACGAAGGAGAACAGCGTATACCAGAGAGGCCCAATAACATGAGAGGTCCTGAGCACAGCTGCAGACAACATGCAGCAAGAAATAAGCAGCTTTCCGAACGTAGGCACGATAGTCCTGAAGATTTCAACATACGAGAGCAAACAAGGTATGTAGGTGATAGTGAAGTCTCGAGGTCTTTATTTTAAAAGTCTTATAATATAGTCTTGGCTACTTAACTACTATAATTACAGCCAAATTCTAGTTTCACATGTTGAAATTTACTTTGCATTTACGTATTGAATTCAACTTAGCCAAGTGTATTTTTACCACGAATGGGCAGTGTTGCAATTTAGATTAGTGCAATAAATGAGATCAATTCTCTTTCAGTTCTTAATGAATAGGATTGAACCATAATTATGCTCAAATAATCGCGATAGTCCTCTTAATCGTTACAAAGTAAATGCTAAGTTTTTATCGTACGTATAAATTTGCAAAAGCATTTGAGCATTTGAGAGGTACATTTGCACGGAAAAATTCCATTCCCAAACTTAAAAATTGTGCACATTACAAGAAATATTAGTTATACTCAGAACTGAAAGATCAAGCAGTAATGAATCAAGTTGAGCAGATATAATAACTAGATATTGTGCAACTCTTCATTTGCATAAAATTATGATCGTTTAGGTGGGTTGAAAAGAAGGAGGAGATTGAAGCACGCATTTCGCCGGCATTCGAACACAATGTGAGTTAGCGGGACAGTGCGCTTCAGCTGCACACACGCTGCAGACCGCGGTGACAATGATGGCCACTTCACACTCAGCATCTCGACTGCTCATCCCATCATTGTTTTACAGGCGGTGGGTGAACAGTATTTTAGTGTCCGTAGCAGTAAAGCAACTGAAGCATTCTAAAACCTGCAGTGATGAAAGTTAAGCCGGAAGAGTATGGAACTAAAATTTTTTTGAGTGAGGAAGTTGCGTTTCACAACGAAATTATCCCGAAAACACCAAATTACTGGGATTCACATAGGATCGAAAAGTACGCTCACACTGAATATGTTAATAATGCTTGTTATTGGTAAAAAAGGTTTCTCTATATTATGTATTCTTCGTACGCTTGATGTCCATTTGTCGAAATCTTCTGCATGAACAAAGCTGCAAAATCCAAACGTATTACTTGAAATTTTAAAATGTCTGCAACGCGTCTCTCAAACGCTTTTTTTTTGTGATGTGTCAGGACAACGTTTTCTTCGATGTTGGTAGATTATAATAATCACTCCCTTGATTCCCTAGACATACAAATGCGGTTATGGCTTCAGAAATGGTTAATAATGTTGAGCATTTATCCCTTCTAGCGTTTCCAACTATACTCCGTATTTTTCATTCTTTTTCCGCTATCTTTAGCTTGCTTTATACATTCCATTTTTAGTGAGCTATTCTTAGTATAAAATTTCCAGCCTTTGTTACGCTGTCGTTCTTTACCCTTATCGGTCACACCTATTTCTGTGTCTCTTCTCCTTTAACTGTGTGCATTTTAAATTTTTCTTTTGAGACCAGTCGACTCTTCATGCCTTCAACTCCCGTGACGTTCATATTTTACTGAAAATATCTTGACGTACAAATAATTAAAAAAACAGTATCAAAAACTTGATGACATGGAACGTTGAAATCCTCCCATTTTGACTGATCAAAATAGTAAGGCCATTTTTGAGAGACATAATACATTGATGTGAACAAAACAAATCAGTGCATATATGCACAGATTTAGCTGACTATGCGTTATACTGGTGAATTTCGAGCTCATCATCTTGATGATAAAAATGCAATATTTCTGACAAGTTTAAAACGGCGCACAATTGTTGTTAATTCTGTAAATACTCAATACAGTTGTATTTATCCCTCTAGCAAAAATTTAAATGACCAACTCTCATTGAGATCCTGATTCAATGACATTAAAATATCTACAAGTCACGTGCAGTAAATCTTTCAGGCCGTAGACTGAAGGGTTTCGATAAAAATAATAAAAAACCGAGCCCAACACTGACGCTACTCTGAACGTGAGAATAAATGGGGAGTAGAACAGTGCTGTCTCAATATTCCTGTACAGGAAGTATTTTCCAAGGCGAACTCTGATTTCTCGTTTACAATTTGCAGTTCTTAACCAATTTGATGACATTTAAGAAACGATTGTTCGATACATGAAGTGAATTTAAATGGTTTATTCATCCCCGACGTAAATTTACTCCCTAACAATTCGATGCAGTTCCTGAAAAGAAAAATCATTGTTATTAATGTTTCTGATGTATTTCGTCATTGTTGGGATACTGATGTCGTTTTGAACGAAACTCACTTTAATGAAACAATGAGAGTGGATCGTTAGTGATCTGGAAAACAACCTCCCTCATTGAAGTAATAATATGATTGAGCCAAGACTGGTGGGGGTTCCCTAAATGGAACGTAATTATCACACTGGAACTTAGTTCTATCATTATCAAAGGCCTTCGTCTATGTCAGTGGTATTCATCGTGCGGCTCGCGAGCCGCTGACAGCTCGCGATGACTCAAAGCACGGCTCTCGAAAAATATATAAATTAATTCATTAATATATAATTTGCATACAATACGCTAACTTGCAGTAGCTGCGGCTCTCTCAATTAATACGTTTGACCGAAGTGGCTCTCCTGCAAACATTAATGAAAAACACTGCCTTATGTGAAGAAAATCACATTTACCAATAAAATAATACTGCAATTTTGATGCTCTTCGCATGTCTAAGGCGTTTTTCCAGCAAACCACGTCAAACTCATAAGCCATCCGCTATGTTTTTTTCGGATTTAAATTCAATTGAAAACTCTTGGTAGTCTGTGGTAAAAGATAAATGGAAGCGTGGTTCGCTATTTTAGGGGATGAAAGTTTATTGTAACGCAGTGTTTTCGTCTTGATGAAGCGTCCCTGTAAACTTCATACAAAAGCATAGTATAGGTACGAATCTGCTTAGGAGTATTTTCGAAGTGATGCTATACTACCTAGCTAGTATTCATTATAATCATCATCATTTGCTTTCTATCCTGTGATTTCATTCTAGAACTCCTGGATTGACTTAGTCGTAATGGTCGTTCATTTTTACCTTAAAAAAAATACTTTCACACTTGATTACTTCGATTAACTGAGAATTTCGCATTTTCTATGGTTTCTGTATTGAATAACTTTTTAAAGCAACTGTGAATTATTCGTGAGTGATCATATAACTGTTCTTTTGATCACACAACTGTTAAATTTGGTTTGTAAATGATTGAAAATAATGGATGGGTGCATAACTACGTAGAAGCTGCTGCAATATATACACTATGGGGACTGGCGAGCTATAACTGCTTTAAATTCAAGGCAAAAACAATCATAAACGTGAGTACTTTAACCAAGAAACTATGTATAGAAAGTCAGAGTGAAGTGTGCGACATTTAATTACTCATTTTAAAAAAACCGCAATACTGGTTTACGCTCGGTAGTAGTATACTCTCAAATTCTCAATTTCCAATTAAAACCACGAAATGGCAATACACGACCACACAGTGCTCTCCTCGCCGTCAATACAAATCACTGACCAAAGTAAAGAAGCAATAAAGGATGAGCATGAGAATTTTCCCCGACTTTCAGTTATCGAATTTAGTGCATGATGTCACTTAGACGAGCGATGCCTCACACCGCCAAGTGAGTGCTTTACGCACACTGTGTGAGATTACATTGCTCATCGTTGATTAAAAGGTTTTTGGACTGTGAACTTGTCCTGGTTCAATAACCGTTTGTTAAAACCATACACTAAAATACAGTCATTACCACACAGAGTAGATGTATGGCACAGAACTGATTCCTATAGAAGCAAATTTACATTTTGTAGTGCAAAATAGAGCCATTTGACCGGTGAGAAAATTAAAATTTAATGCTTACACGAATGGTTCATTCAAAATTTGAAAAATACTGAAGCTGTTGGACCTCTACGAGCTCTCCATATGTAGTTTCATACATAAAACATTGTCATTGAGTGCGACAAAGACCTTGAATAAACAGAAATAGAAGTAACTTCGTGCTTCTTTATAATTCAACAGCTCAGACAGAACTATCCAGCTGCTCAGACTTGGAATTGAAACTTTAAATTTGATTCCTGCTTAGATCAATGAGATCGTGAAAAAAGTTATTACATAGCTTTAAAAACGAATCTTGAATCCCTAATTCAATCGGATTTGCACTGAATCATATAAGGTATAAAAGTCATATCTTTTCTGCTATATGATGTATCTTGATAGGGTAATCTACCATGTTTAAATGACATAGATTTAAGTCTTAAATTAGGTCATTTCTAAAATGTACTTTACCTATATGAACAATTGTAAAATTTAGCATCAAATCTTGAGTGAACCAATTCTCTGATCAGTCTGGTGTGCGACTAGTTTAATTGAAGTGGGTTAATTAAACACAATTGTACACCTTGAAATAGCGTTGATGAGGAGGATACCTAGAAGTCGATGAATTTATTTGGGCCCACAAGTTGCTATCCTCAAATGCGTCCATTGTAATAGCCTTGAGAAATAATCTATTGATATATCGCTTGTGGTAAATAAATTGTCTAGATCGTTCAAATCATTTTTAAGAGCGGGAATTTCCGAATCATTCCAGTCAAAATTGAACAGCAGATCGTAAGACTATTCACTAAGCAATATGTGTTGAGCAATTCCAGTTAATTTCATTTACAGACACATTGTACTTCTTAATCATGAATGCATGAATTTGAATGCTGAACAAATTTTCAGAATACAATTTCAAAGGGAGAATAAGCGAAAAAATTTAACTCGCGACAAGAGTTCAGAAAAGTTCAGCAAGTTTAGGTCCTTCAATTTTAATGTAAGATTTTTGGATTTAAATAAATATAATGGCAACCAAAGGTAGTTTTCATCACTCGTAAAGAAAGGTGCTCATGATTGTTAAACATGCAGACCATTATCCGCACCCTAAATTTGCTCTCAAAAACTTGGAGCTCTTCTATACCTCAATTCGTGCAGTATATGTCATGTATGGTGTTGGTACAGTTAGTTCAAGGACAGCGAAGATGCTCAACTTTGAGTAAGAAAAAACTAATGATAATACAAGGGCTAGTTTTTCAACAGGAAAACATTTAATGTCCCTTACCGTCCGTTCTCTGACCATTTATGAGTGATGCTCCTAACGTGGCGCAAGGTGCCTTACTTTGATTTTTCAATTAATTTAATTATTTAATATTCACTTACTTTGAATTGTTAATTTACGATGTGAATTTTAAATCCCATAGCACTAATACATAGACATTTTTTTTAAATATCAATCTGTAAATACAATGTAGAAAGTGCAATTTACGGAATCGTTCGACGCAAGTAGGCATGACATTTGAAAAGCAAATTCATTATCGGCAACGAAGCCCTTCAAAAACTCGTGGCTAGAAGCTTCTACCCAGACAAAAATGACTGACGACATTAGAAGCGATTTTTACCCAGGACAACCGGTGTCTAACGATTTAAAGCTAATCAAATTTATCGCCCGTGTTCGTAATTGACAGCGATCGGCAGCGAACTAGTCTCTAGTGATCTGCTGCAGAAAAAATGTGAAGTACTCTGTGCCGAACTGCTCAGATTTTTCGTTAAAATTGACAGAAAATAATTCCGAATGATCACTTGTCTTTGTACAAAATAATGCAGTAATAAAGTCAAATACATGTGTACAGTAAATCTATGCCATGTAAATGTAAAACATGTGAAAACGAATGAATTTGTAAATTTCGGAAACATTTTTTCAAACAGCTGTACTTTTTGGAATGCATACACATTTTAGCATGTACACGTAGGTTTCTATTATTTTTCAGAAGCATCAACACTAATTCGTACAGTTTGTAAAATTTCATCGTCGTAAAATATGTTCCATTTGGAAATTAATTATTTACTACGTAACTTTCCCAGAAAATAGTCACCGAAGAGTATTTTTTTCCCATGAATATCGAGTAAGTTAAAACAATAAGCTTACTGTGAAAGAAAAGGTCAAAATTACTCACAGACTAAGCTCTTACATTCAGCTGACGTTCATTGAAGCCTCTACGAATGTGATAAAAATGAAACACTGTTGAAGGTTTGGTGTTGTTTTTTTGCGATGAAATTCTGTCTCCAGTTCAAAATGAAAGGAAAATTTGTACGAGCATTAACAATTTCAGGGAAACACGTGATGTGATGTTGCGCACCTCTGTTGTTGTTGCTCACCTCTGTTGTTGTTGCGCACCTCTGTTTGCTGTCTGATTTCATGCTAAAGTGACACTTAATTGTGCATTTAAAGTTTCAATATTGAGATATCAATATTTTAATCTACGTTCTTCAGTTCACGGGTGCCAGAAAGGAGTATATCAATTTAAATTGTCAAATTCAATCCAAAAGCCATGAATACTTTTTAGAAAATTTGGAAAGAATTTCCCCGCATGGCGAAATTGTTTTGCGGTCAAATGGTTTCTTGATTTCTTAGATCTTGGATTGACTTGATAGTCTTCGCAAAAGACTTCCTAAACGGTTGTTGAAGTCTTATGTGTCTTAACCAGACTGTTGGTCTATTATACATCACTGAAGCCAGAACAGTGCCGCTTGAATACTTTGTATAGTCGTATAGACGGCGAAATTATTCCGAAGTACAATCCAGCCGGGCTATAGAAGAATAACAAATTACCTTCGCAGCTCCTGAGAAAGACGCCTCGACGAAAACGATCGCATCGTAATTATGTCAAAATAGGACGCGAGACAACGACAATGTTCTCAAATAGATTAGTTGCACTATACTTTGTAAATTAATTCAATTATGGCAAGAATAGGCTCTTTCCTTATTGCATCATTGATGTGTCATTTAGCATCGGTTACCAGCGGCAATGTTTCCCTCGACCGCATATGTAAAGCCTTATTAGCAGTAGAGGACGTTCATTCGGAGACGAAACGTCATCTCGACAGGGTCTCTCATAGATGCCAATATTTGACTTAGAAATATCTTGGACTCACTTGGCATCCTGAGCTTATCATACTGTTGTTAAACAAACTTCTGTGTCTCTTTTATTTAGAAACTACGTTTGGCCTATTAAAATTAATGTAAATACCGACACCCTGTAATATCATCGTCATCGCTGGATTTTCTGTGAAAGTTGAGTGCACTTGTAATTAATCTCGTGTCCCATGATTGCGTGTCTTTATTTTGTCCCTTATCATCAAAGTGTGTTATCATTAATAATTCTAGGAAATTGTTGGCCAACATTCTTCGAGTATTTAGCCCTCCAAATTCAGTGAAGAGTTCTAGAAAGAAAATCATGAAAACCTTGATTGAAAATCTTGATTGAAAATCTTGATTGCAAATCACTATTGATTGAAAATTGAATAATTGATGGAAAAAATAAACATTTATTCAAAAAAGACGATGGACATGAACTAGAAGAATCAAACTAGAACAGTAGGATAAAAAGAAAGACAAGAACAGTTGAGTGATAACCAATTTGATTTGTGAAGTGATCACAGAGTTAGAATAATTTTGCACGCGTGACAATTGTATTATAATAATTATTAATGAGAATGTCAAAAAATTAGACTCAACTTTTATTCAGATACTGGACAGCTATGATAGCATGTCTCTAACCAGTGCACAAGCAGATAGTTAGCAGGGATAGGTGACTTGAAAATGCACTGTATAAGTGATTTTGAAATATATATAACTAGTAGTCGCAATTCTTAAAAGTTTCCATGTTACACCAGCTATTAATGTAGCTAGAAATTGTCATCAGTAAAAGTTTTATTCTTCTTGGATATTAGCAACAAGAAAGTTCAATAAACTTCTATGTTATTTGTGTCTGAGCTCTAGGTTAATCAACAGTTATTGTCCTTGGTGCATTTCACCTAACGTGATTTAACAAATTATCTAATGGACTACCTACACTTTCATCACCATAAATTCAGCACATAACACCATGCATGCTCAATGCAAGTCTAGTGTGGAATTAAGTCAACTTGGACTTTAATTTTTCCTCTTATATTTTCTGCAAATTAAATTCTATTTTTCCACTCATTTTGTGTCTCATCAATAACTAGAGGCTACAGTAAGTACATCCTGAAAAAGCAGTTACGAAATACTCTACACTACTCAATTACTCTAAATTACTCAATACTCAATTACTCAATTAATACTCAATTTTGTATCAAAGTTTTGATTGAATGCTTATTTGATGTGATCTCTTGTGAGCTAGATCGAATTGCGAAACTAGGTTAAGTGAACTAGGTTAAACATCATTGTACACCTTAGAATAATGTGATGGTAGGATGCCCTAGAAGTCGCTGAACTTGTTCGGGCCCACAGGTAGCTATTCTCAAGTTTGCATACTGACGCACGACACCTAATGAAAAATTGTGGAGCCGGTGACTTTTATTTTCGTTCTACACCGGCTCTATTTTCGTTTCGTATGTAAATGTCATATTTTCTCCACTAACAATCAACTTGCTACGTTGTTTTAGACATCACTGAAGTATAGTGTTTTTGCGAAGCTCATGCATCAACATCTGTAGATATTTCGCAAATGAAAAGTAAATTAGTAAATTTACATTTAAGGAAGTACTGAGACTTCGACTTGAGCTGCAAATTTTCTCGATCTTCGACGCTTTCGAAACTCATTCAATTTCAAGTTCCCTTGGCCACAGTTACTGTCTCTCGACTGGAAAGATTATGAACTCAGATAGTCAATGAAATCAGCATTTAATAGTTGAATCTAATATCATATTTTCGACATCAACAATCATATGACGAGATGAAATTAGCATCAGAGAGCAAGTCCACCGAAATAAGTATTTAAATACTGGTTCAACAGCGCAAATGTATGTTTCAATGTTTTATTTGTGTCGCATGATGTTTTTGATAGCTTCGTGTCACAATTTTCCGTTTCTGACGCTCGTGAGGATCTTATGGGAGCATTATACATGCAGGAAATTTCACGAGACATTGCATTGGAATTTTGAAAAGATTCGCTTACCGTTAAACGACAATCCTTTTCTAGTTTCTTACTTCCGTGAATTCTTTTGTTCCCGGATTATTGCGCCTGCGTTTTTAACATTTTGAAATTGCACACAACCTTCACGTCGATCATGAAAAACCTTCCAATTACTATTTGTCTTATAGTATCTATAATTAATTCATCATTTCTCATGTCTAGGTTTTTTAAATATTTCGGAATTTGGAGAATACTTTTCATTAAGATACTTTTTTTACAGCTTTGTCCTCACGGTGAAATAAAGCTCCTAGAGTTGGTTGGTGCGTTGTGTGACATGCTAACGCTTGGTTAATACCAAGGTCTCTCATATATCCGCTAGTGTTGTAACAAGAGGATGCCAAAAATCAATCTTAATGCGAATCTTGACTAAAATTTTAACTGTCTTACTGAATAAACTAAAAAGATGTCATTGAAGAATTTATCGTTCAGAGTATAAAAGAAAATATTTACAAATAATACAACGCCTTTGAGTGGCTAGAGGCGAATTTCCATCTTTTTGAATCCGAACAAAACGGTAATGAAACCGTCACGTATTTCAAAATGGGAATACAGTGAAGAATACAGAATTCAAAGGTACATCAAATTTTACATGTTCTAAGGATCTCTTTAGCTAGGTTGAGTAAAATTAGTGTGCCCGTTAAAGTAAAATGACTTTATTATATTTTGGAGACATACGTACTGTATTCATACTAAAATTTGCACATTGTACCCACACTTAATACGATTACTCCAGTTTAAACTCCTTGTACTTCTTTACATTCTGCGTTGTTATAATGAACTAAACATAAATGATTTCGATTCATAATTTCTCATAACCTGACTGAAAAACCTACTTTAAATGTTCGAGAAAAAATGGAAAAGTTATTAGTATCCCACGAACTATTTGATCCGAAAACACGTTTAGGACGTAACGCACGGTACATTCGAAGCGCAAGAATTGGCCCAAAAACATTTAAATCAACTTGAAAATCGGTTGAGTAGCTCTTCACCAGCTTGGACTCCGGATCTCCTCCGAAAAAATTGAAGTCCCCGGAAGCTCCGCCCTAAATATCGCAAGTAAATGTGATTGAAAAATGAAGACGTTTCAGGACACAACATTGTTGACGGAATCGTATTCCATTTAATATGATATTTTTGAAAACATACTGTGCTGAAACGCATTTAGATTTCGATCGCAATTTCTCACAATGATGCATGTCGTCATAAAATAAGCGCAATTTCACTATTGGCCGGTAGTAAATAATTCACTGATAAGTGAAAATTTTGCATGTGCAGCGTCAATTTTTGCCGATTGTTGTCATTGTTCGTCAGTGGTTCCCGGTTTAATGTCGTTCGTCGGCGCTGATCGGTAGCGAATCGAACGAAAACTCATTGCCGATTTGCAGCGATGTCTGCAGATTACTCCGTGCAGTTCGTCACAGATCGCTTTTGTTTTGTTATTGTCCATGATTCTTGATTGGGTATACCTTGAACAAAATTAAAATGAAGTATAAAGAAGCATGTCAGTAATAGCAGCGCTAACTTTAGAAAAACTTGCTTCTACCCGTTTTGCTTAAAACTTCTCCGTGCAGCAGCGAACCAGTGATGGAAAATGCAAATCGAGGGCTGAAGGTCGGGGCACATTTCCTACATCAGAAGAATAAAAATTCAGTAAGGTTTGATATACGGAGCATTGAAGATTTCATATTTTTTAAGGGGAGAATCCCCCACATGGATCCCGCGTTTTGAGGAATCTGCAGAAATAGGGATTTTTGCTGCTATAGGAAGCGTAAGAGGTCAGGTACATCATGTGAAAAAATGAAATTCGTACGTCCGCTCGTTCGCCCTCTACGGGGGTTTGAAGAATGGGGGGGGAGGGGAGGGGGCAGTGGTGTTTTATCATGTTACACCTCCCCCTTGGCACTTTCTTCACGGCGCGACGTTGCTATGTCATCTTATATGTCTATATATTATTGTATAGTGATTTCAAGGGCCTAACATGAACCAAAATTTAAAAAAAATATTAATTACGTTTCTTTGTTTTGTTTATACTGAAAACCTTGGAATGTGGGGTTTGAAAATGTTTCTCCTCCCACAGTTTTTGAGCTACTGCAACGATTTTGGTGTCATTGGATGCAAAAAGACAAGGGTTTTCAAGAACTCGAATGGTTTTTCAAAATTAATTTTTATTCAAAAGTTATGACGTCATAAATCCGAATTTTTTCGAAAACCAAGTTTGCTCCTGAATTTTTTCATTTTTTTTATTTAAAACTGGGAATTTGGGAAAATGCATTTGAGTCTTTGGAATGTACACGTCTTTCTGCATCCAATGATACCAAAATCATCACTGTAGCTTAAAAACTGTCGGACAAGAAGCATTTTGAAAAACCCCTCCTAAAATTTCGTTTCTATGATTTCCCATTTTCTTTTCAAGAAAATCGCATATTTTCACGGAAGATAAAGGAATCTAAATTGCATTTCCAATCAGTACACTAAATTTCATTGATCTAGTTTCAATATTAAAAAAAAATCCATAAGGGGATCCTCTCCTAAAGTAAATCTTGTAGTCACCAAATTATTAAATGTCCTGCATCCTATATCAGTTTCTGCTGTATCCAAAATGTTGTGTGTTTGCTAAAAACCATGTTAAGTCAAAATTATATATAAATTTGTCTCTGATGGTTTACGCGCATAAATTCTTACAATACAAAGCCTTCAAACTGTCAGACCATTGAGTGAGTTTCGTCACTTTTCTGATATGCCGAAGATCCAATTTCCGGTTTTTATTTGCCTTGCTTGGGGAGCGCAGTTTTTAGCGGCGCGAACAGCCAAATCACGATATGCACCGCATCCACACGATGTAACAAGAACACTTTCAATCTGATCACCATGGCGAGAGGTTTTGAGCATCTCCTGTCTGCTTGTGGTTTTCTTTGCGACTGGACTCATGAGCTTGTTTATTCCCACGAAATTAAAAACGTACTTCCCATCTTAACTTTAAATTTTTCTGTTTCATTCGATTATGCAGTTACTGAAATAAGCTATTAGGACCCTCGACTCTGAGAACTTGTACTCGTCCCAATTGGGGAGACGGAGGCAGCTCCTCGATTACGAATCCCATTTCTAACGTTGCGTGTATCATCACACTTCATGAGAGTTTACGATCGCCATGTGCTTCTCTGTGTGAATCATCGCTTACAGCTCTCTCCAACTTATTTATCTTGTGTCCGACTACGCTGAAGCCCAAAAGTTCTGGTCTGAAGTGAGGTAGGCTGGTATGTTAATTTACCAACAGCCTTTACCTCAGGTTCTATAATTCCTAGAGTATGGGCACCGCAGCTCAATTCAAATCTGAATAGTTGGCCTATTTGAATTTGTCTCGTTTAAAATTGCTTCATTTTCACACTATAAATATGAATTTGTAGATATCGATAGCTTCGGGTTCATTCATAATCTAACCAAATCTTGAGTGTAATTCTGTTTGAATATTTGAGAGATATTCTATTTTTTGTTCTTAAGTATAATTTTAGTCGTATTATGAAATAAAATTCTAATCGAATTCTTATATGCAATTCTTATCGTTATCTGCAATGCAATTCAATTTGCATGCAGTACTATTCACGAACTTAAATTCTAATCCTATTCAATTACTTTCACTTGCGTTCTCAACTAAAGTTTTAACTCTATTCCTGTAGACTTCAATCATACTACTGATCAATATCGTATAATTCACGAGTTATTTTATTAGTCACTTCTAGACCAGCACGCATGTTTATGGACACCATGTTCGCGTGACTTAAATTTTACGGCAGACTTCTTCATTTCCAGACTATAATCTTTCACTTCTGAGGTGAAGCAACACAGGCTACAACATTGTTGAAAAGTAAACGAATATTTCTTCGAAGCAGTAAAGAAGAGAGAGCTTCACTTGACTAAAATCAGAAAACCCGTGATGGATTTATTGATGATGAATGAATTTAACGGAACTTTCTTGTTATTTGTCATTGCATTGTTCCTTAATTTACCACGTTTTCATGCATCGTTGATTGATTATATTTCGCTAAAAGAAAATCATTTAGCTTATCTAACCTAACCAAACGTTACTTAATCTTACCAACAATATCGATCATCAACTTTTTAGAAAAACTTAAAAAATCAAACTGCAGAGTGTCTTACAGATAATCAACGAGTACCTGTTGAATAATTAAATCTAAAATTTCAGTAAATTGGCACCACTGCAGGACACACAGAGAAAATATCACGTTCTAACATTGCGCAGAGAAAAATTGCATTTGTTTTGTGTCTATAAATGTTGAAACGCTCAAATAAATAGACTTAGCAAGAACCCAGGCAATATTTTCATATGGAACAACTGACTATTTGATATTTTTTATCAAAGCTATTTAAGATACATATTTTACGAGCAGGGCTATGATTCTGCAAGGAATTATTTGAAAATGTAAAATATTTCCTTAATTTTTTGAAATAGGGGCAGGCACACAGAATATAGGAATCTTTCCAATATTTCTCTCTTATTACTTAAACAGAAGAACCTTAATGGGGAAAAAATATCAATATTCTTTAGACTAAATTTTCCTCCGTTCAGAGATCCAGAAGTATTCTTTGGCCATATCTCTGAATAACATTAAATCTTATTTTTTTAACTGGCATAAACAAATGCAATTTTACCCTCTCAAAAAACAGCTGCAAACACTCTAGGTGTATTCCCTTTTTGAATTCTTGACTTGTGTTTTAAATTTTTAACCTATGTTTTCCCAACCTTAGACTGTTTTTCAATAAAACTAATACTTTACAAACTTACTCGGGATAAAAATTTTCTCTTGTGCATTGATGATATCGACAAAGTAACTCTTCCTTACTTTCTATACCGCCCAACTTGACATGCTCACTTACTCAATTGTTTATAGTTAAGTATTTGTTTGTACTTCTATTCAACAGATTTATCCTTAATGAAAATACAGAGTCTAGTCCTACCATTAGATGCGTCATGTCTTTTCACCAACGATACACCAATTCTAGTTTTTAACGGAACTCTAACTCTTTATTATATCCATTATTAAGTAGAATTGGGCGTCATAGAGTGCACAGATAATCCATAAAACCATGGTTGGAGAACAAGTGGAATTAGCCCAATTTACAGAGGTGGATTACGTCATACTTGCGTTAACGCTTGCAGTCTCAATGGGCATCGGCGTCTACCACAGTTTCAAAGGCAATAAAACAGCCGATGACTTCCTTCTGGGAAGTAAGGCCCTCTCACCGATACCCGTCGCCTGCTCGCTCGTCGTCACCTTCTTGTCATCAATTTCAATCTTGGGTAAGACTAAGATTTAGAAATGTACGCAGAGTATGTTACCGTGATATAATTATTGGAACTGATACTGCGGGTGTTAAAATCAATGCACTACCGCACAACTGTTGTGTGAGATAATGAATTTTGATGCTTGCTTGATCGCCTCAAGATGGTCGTCATGAAAATTGACATTTTGCAGGAATTAATCCGGAGTTACGAAAAACTACTGAATAGAAAATGTCACAGGAGAAAATGATGTCCACTATACGCTCATCTTCAATGAACTCGCACGAAAAAACAGAGATGTTCTTATGTTATCTTTCGAAGGTCTTGACGAAATGTTGATAAAGTTACCATAATAAGAGACTTACATGTATGCTTTAAAGTCAGAGCCCTAGGTCCCCATTGGGAAAGAAGTAAAATTGAATTATAGTCCAATTTTTCACAATTAAATTACAACTTGTTATCGAAAATAGCATTTCATAGAAAATGTAAACACTTAAGAGACTAAAAGAAACAACCGGTGACAATTAAATTTGATTCGCATCCATCGTTCTAACGAAAAATGCAGCTGTAGCGAATGAACAACCATTGAACACGTTAATAATTATAACTCACGCAGACTTTCAAATTGCAAGGCTTTTAAGGTCGGGGATTTAGGTGCAGTGAGCAATATATTTAACCTCGGCAAAATGTAGTTAGGAGAAACAGAAACGTCGGGTGGTCGTAAAAAGACCATCCTTACGGCAGAACCATCATTCTTTGAGCAGGTGTAAAACAAAATAACAGAAACAACACTCATTTCAAAATGAGTCACACTTCGACCGTCTAAAACAGCTTCACCACATTTCAAAACTGCCAGCTACCTGGTCGCAGTAATAGGGGGAGTAGCCGTCGAGTATCCGTGATTACAAAATTGTCTCAAAAAATTATTCCCAGTAGAGCACCGTTATGACTAAATTGTATGACGTTCAAAAAGACATGATCATTCGAATTCTCTGCACTGGAGCGTCATCGAAGGAAAATTCAGTGGAGTTGGGAACTTCCGTGTCAAGAGTTATGAAGTCATACACAAACCTGGTTGTGTCCTGTCCAATGCAGAATAGTACGCTGAAGTCGAAGTTGATAATCCGAAATAGATTTATTTTCATGTTTTTGATCGATATCAGAATGGGAATTTTGCTCAATGAAAAATGCAATATTATTCCTCCTACCTTAACATCTGATGAACCCAAAAAGTTTATTCACATCCAAAATTTTACCTAGAGATAGGGGAAATTGAAATGCGAATTATATTCACTTGCATCAATTTTTTTCCCTCCTGTATCATTCCAAGTTGTGCTAGTCAACCCCTTCACTATCGTCTCATTTTTCAATACAAGAACGAAATTCCATCGCATGTCAGTTCTGACCTATCTACAAATATTGTTATGCGCGATGTGCATCGACGAATGTCGTGACCACAGCTCGTACATTACTTGTCATGGAAACAGAACTAACAGCTAGCTATAGAACAGAGTATCGGCTTTGCCACCCTCCACTCTCCTGCTTGAGATCACATGCAGAGTTTCAGGGTGATATTAAAATTTCCAGCTCAAATGGCAGTCTACCCTCCACTCTCGTGCTTGAGATCACACGCAGAGTTTCAGGGTGATATTAAAATTTCCAGCTCAAATGGCAGTCTACTTTCTCTTACGATGGTACAAAATTATCTTGTCACTAATAACTCTTGATACAAATTTAAAAATTATCTGATAATTGCATAGGTTCATATCTTTGTGCCTATATTGCAGAACTAATGCTATTTGCTTAAAATAGACTGGAGACATTTTATTTTAAAATGTTGAATGCAACGGTTTCTTCCCTGAACTTTTGATCTTTGCAGTTACTACTCACACTCCGTTTAGCGGCAAAAAGGTTTTTATGAGCGATCATTCAATGGCCCTGGTCTTCTGAACGCTTCAACGAGGCCCTGAACTGATCAAGTTTTCTGTTCCTCTGATCCACTTAAATCTTCAAAATATGCTGCAAATTGTTTACGGAAAAAAAAAGCAAGGGAAAATTAAACACATCACAGTTTTACCTCTCAGGAAGGGTGCGTCGAAGAAGAGTCCTTCAGAGAATCGTGCAGGCTTAGCACTCTTCGAGGATGTGTACGATCATTGAGCTGAACTCAAGAGGCATGATGTGTAGTGCCCGTCCTCGTCAGCGCACTTTGGGTACTTAATTGGCGCTTCCCAGTGGTTGGCCCTAGCCCCCAAACACTGAATCAATATATGTTGCTCCAGGAGGCTGGTGTGGGCTTAGATCTGCAGCTGTAAGCACGTCTAAACTTTCCAATCTACATACTATTTTTCTCCCGTCTATGAGTCTGGCGAACAGACCAACTTTATTTTTTTTTCAAATGGCCATACTCACCCACAAATTTATATATATATTCTTCGAATGAAACGCACATAGTTTCGCATGGCTGACTTCCGTAAATAGTTAGAAGCTGGTATTCATGTTTTACCATTTCATTTCGGTTTTTCTTAATTGCTCAGATCTGGAGTTTTCATGATAGACTTCGAATCACCTGTTCTTTTAATTCTGCTGCTTCCAAGTTTCATCGATGAGAGTAAAGTCGACGCGTGAAATCGCACTCATGAAATTTCCTTTCAAACATCTTTCAAATAAGAAACTCAACAAATAGTTATTCCCCATACAAATTATAACTGAAATGTCGCTTTTATGCAATACTTCGTACATTGACTGATTTTTTTCAGTTCCGTTTATTCTCACATTCCCCTTACATTAGTTAATTTTTTCGAAAATAAATGGAATAAACAACATGAAGAAATTGAATTTTTGAATGCCTAATAACCTGAGTGTAATGGAACAAAAGTTTACTGCGTGTGAGCTGAATCAAAGCGCAGGTAATCATCTCGTCGTTGAAATGGTATAGCAACACGAATTATTCCCATAAATTACTTTTTTATGTTAATCTTGCACCGATCAAGGATGGGGTCAAGGATTTTGATCAGGAAGTTTTCCATGTTATGCTACCTTCGCAGTAATTTTAATAAGTGTATTCTTAAGGGAGAGTTGTGAAGCGAGCGCAGATAGCTTGTGTTACAGTTTATCCGTCATTTTTCAACGCCCAGTTACAGTTAATTCTTGATTTGTTCGCCAGGTTTCACGGCTGAAGTTTACGGTTTTGGCATCATGATGTCCTGGGTGATGCCAGGCCTTATTTGTGGACTGCTTGTCACAATTCACGTCGTTATCCCTGTCTTCTACGATCTCAAGATGAAATCTGTCAACGAGGTATGAACATCTACGTATTTAGTATTCACCTAATTGATTCTTCATTGAGGGGGAATTACTTTACTATTTCTTTATGAGAATGTACAATCAGTACGAGAACACGGTGTTGAAAGCACGGAATCATAGAAAACGACTATCAGAAGAAATCTGCTGGCTTGTGCTCGAATTTGCTACCCAAGACCTATGCGCGTCTGTTTCGATCACAATCTACTCTCAGTTGTACCTCATGATGACTTATATGCGAGAAAAAATGGTGGAGAAAGACGATGTTCAGCATTTTACCTTCGGTTTTCATTACTTCATCATTGTTTTCAATATTGAAACAATTCGGATATTTCATTCATGCAATACCAATTTGCAATTTAGTTTGTCATTTACAGGTGTTTATCCTTTAGTTAGTATGCGAGCCTGAAAAAGTTCTTCACTTCTGTTGTGACCATTGAGAACGGTGTAAAAACAAAACGGTCGAGCTGACACAATTTAAAACTTTAAGCTTAGCCTAAACTGGCAACAGGTAGCCGGTTTCGCGCAGAGTTCTCCGTAGAAAATAGTGTCCGAACTAAAATTTTGCTCTCGTATACGAAAATATAAAATTGTAGACTTGTTTCAGAATGCTCGTTGAAATCAAAGAAGAATGCTTTATCATCAACCAATGAACTGGAAAAGATATACTATAACCCAAAATGATATCTTATTTAGTTCCAGTGGAACGAAATGTCATACTTTAATCTGGCTTTATGTGAAGGTAAGTCAAGAAAATATCCCTCATCAATAAAGACCAATAACTGAAATTTGCAGAAGGCCCTCCTACAATTTTTCAACGTAATTTCACTAATTGATCAGTTTACTGTAATAAAATTCAGCAAAGGACTGGACCTTGAACTGTAGAACAGTCCAAAAGTTTTAGGGCTGCAGAGCTAATCGCAGAAAACACACTTTTGATCTGTATTTTTTCTTCGTTTTTATAAAAGTAGATGTAAAATGCGCTGGTGCTGTTGTGAGCAGGAACTATGAAATAATTTTAAAAATTTACTTCTCATGCAAAGTAATCAACCTCGACTAATTATGAGACAGTTAATAAGCAGCGAGGCTGGAAATTCCATGGCAGTTAATCAGTCAGAAATAATTATATTTAGGAGTGTTTAAAGAATTAGATCGTGTGTTCTTAACAATGACTCGAAACAAATGAATTAAATAACTCGAAAAATAAACATGAAGATTTAGAAAAGTGTCTGGAGCTAAGGGTTACTCGATAGAGTATACAAATTACATTACAGACAAGTATGCAAATTACATGAAGAGGATTTAGTTTTGCGCACTTACGATTTAGCATCCGCTGAAATCTCTCGTGTTCGAAGAAATCCTTTAAGTTAATTCTCCTCTGTCGATATCTTCAGGTATTGTTTAAAACTTTGCGAAAGTCTACAGGGACTTAATAAACTGAACGAAGCGATAAAGTATATCAATTTCGAACAGTTAAATTAAATTACTAAATTGCACAACAACGAATACACTAAAAGAATACACTGAATATTTCATATATGCTAATCCGCTGCAAAAAAAAAGTATCGGCATTATCATCGTTTTACCCACATATCGGATCTCTCAGCTCATTTCTGACCAGACATGGATATTATGCGGCAAAAAACACGGTCCATACCCGATCATTTATCTATCAAATACAGAAGATGAGCGAGTATTTGACGGCATAACTGTTTAGGCGAAAAGCTAGGAGCAAATCCAAAAGTCCAGTAATTACGGGTTTTGTAAGCCCACTCGATCATTCGCAGACAAAGAACTCCTCGCAAAACTTGGAGAAAATCAAGGGTCACTATTAAGAATGTTCCAACAGATTTTCTGGCATCGCTAAAGAAGATGATCATATTTCTCAGGAGAAAGATTTTATTTTCATCGAACCGTAACTGAATAGTTTGCGCATGTTACACTGAATAGTATTTAAGACAAAGACTAGCATAGTATATAATTTTGTAGAATAGTATTCCGGAATATTAGGATCTTAGCCTTCCCCTACAATTGAAACATTGGATATTCGCTAACAATGTATTAATTAAGGTGTATCCCCAATAGATATTTCAAGTTGATGTTTTTTTGTGTTATTTTATTCCTAAACTAGGTAATAATAGCGCATGAAAGCCTGCGTTGGCCATTTTTTGCGTGATCAAAACAGTTGTGGTCCTAAATAGATCACTAACTTTCTGCGTCTTCGAGTCTTTGGTCACGTTGAATTAACAAATTATCGGTAGCAACAAGACCTGCATTCATTGCACAAATACTAAACTAAGAGTTATTTAAAAACAATCAAGTGAATTGAAGATGAACAGTTCTCTATTTTCAGAAAAAACATTTATTTCCATTAAGGCTTGTATCAATACATATTTTTCAACAGTTGCTTTCTCTTTGCTTTATTACTGTTAAGGTGTCAAGTCCACATATTTTGTGCGCAAATTCAACCTTTGGTGAATTTTGATTTTTTTAACCGTAACCATAAAACATCTTGTAGACTGACTTAATAATTTGCATGGCATTCGAGATGCAATATGTGATTTTGCGAGACATTTGTTTCGGCGAAAGTGTGCGTACAGTTTTTGTTTTTGCACAGGTATTTTTGCAGAACTTTTCTTCTAGAATTTACGAAAAATACTAATATATGCCAATATTCTAGCCAATTTTGGCACCCACTTAAAACTTGCACTGGTAAATCAAAATTTCACTTTTGTTCCTGTTACTGCACGAGTGCATCAAAATCTCACGAAGAAGCTCTTCAATTATTCTGTGAAGATATATAAGTGCAGAATGAATGACAATGAGTGAAATGTCGAAACCTTAGATGTAATTAATTATTCATTTTTTGCATGTGCACTGTTTGATAAACGGGCCAATGCAAAAAAAAGTGAGAAATTATTTTTACTGAAAAAGATACTAAATGCAGATCAGCAACTATTTAAGAAGATTTACTACATTTAAAATAACAAGATTATTCCCTTCATTTTTGTACTCTAGTTTGACTTTTTGTGGGGTAAAAGAATTTGCAAATTTAAGTATTGATGTTTGCAATATTTCACATAAACACCATCACTGAAGGCTTTGAAATGCTCGGCCTCAAGTCTTGGGCATTTGTTCACCTAAATTAAAAGAATATTTTGCCTACTTGGACGTGAAAAAGTTTATTTATTGCTGTAAAATTTATCAAGTGCTGAGCAAAACCGGTTGCAGAAAGAAGTTTGAAAGAAAAGCAAAATGAGCTCAGCACAGATCAGAATTACTCAATACCTCACAAGATGGACCCATCACTGGAAACTGAA
Source organism: Platorchestia sp. MABIK (assembly GCA_014220935.1). NCBI lineage: Eukaryota > Metazoa > Arthropoda > Malacostraca > Amphipoda > Talitridae > Platorchestia > Platorchestia sp. MABIK. The sequence goes on from JACJUY010002129.1 coordinate 55,550, forward strand.
ACAAAATTTCACTGGAATAGACTAATTGATGATCCATAAAGCCTAAAACTAAACGAAACCAGTTAGTTAGTAAAGGTAACTCATGCTAAAACTGTTAATTATTCTTTCAAATGCAACTACCACCTGCTCGTATACGCTAACTTATGTAAAAATTCAAGAGAGTACCCACAAATAATACCATCATAGAAAGTGTCTGAAGGAAGCTACACCGATGATACGCTATTCTATTTAAACACTTCAGTTTTTCTAGGCTACTAAAAACTTCTTGAAATTATTATTGAAAAATCCTATTTTAACATAACACATTCTATACATTTCTGTTGACATGCATTCTGTTCTGCATGATACCCAGGACTTAATTTACAATGGTATAGACGAAAATGAAATCTTTTACTACTATCGTGATATGGTTCCTTGTGTTGTAACCTCGCAAAGAATTTAGATGAAGAAAAGATAAAGGGGATATTCACTATTATATACAGTATACTGGTCGTGCGTGAGTACACTATCTAACATTATTTGCACGACCACAATTAAAATGTCTTGGACGGGACTACCATACCAGTAATTATTTATTGAATCTGTAGTTGATGATAAATTTTGTACGGTGCTATAACATGTGGAATGAACCACACAATTAATAGTGAAGTTTTTTTCTGCTCTCTTATCAACCAACCAATTTTCTTGACTTGTATCGTGAAAAATAGAATCCGTTAATTATGTGCATAATAGAATAAAGAATTGAGACCAGTTTTCTACGTACAGCTTAACTCGTGCTCCTAAGAAATCTTCTTAAATTATTCTTCTCAGTACATCATGCTGCGGTTCAAGAGCCCTGCATTGATGTACATGATGCTGGTCGTCAACACCCTGACCCAACTCTTACTTCTGGGCATCCTGCTGTATGCACCAACGCTCGCCCTGGCTGCTGTCACTCCAATATCAGCTGATGTTTACATCCTGATCACCGGCGTTGTCGCCACCTTGTACTGCTCTATAGTAAGTACATTGACCCTTCTTGACGCATTACTCGTTGCTCTTATTGGTACATAGCTTGTTGGATATAAGTGAAATCTTAAACCACAAAAATGAAAAAAAAAAGAAGTTCTCACTATTAATTTAAACATCTATGCTAATCTAGCTAAGCTTCAACTGAATTAGAAGTGAAGAAACTAGTAATTTCAAATTGAAAGGCAAAATTTTCCTAGAGAATCTACATATTGCTAAAATTTCTGGAAAAACTATTATTGATGAAAAGTGAGAGCAAAAATGTCAAAATGTAATCTCACATATGCAGTTGGTATGCAAAATATAATCTTCAGAAATCATAACTGATTTAAATAACGTTTTTTGCCTACATTCCAGTCTACATATGTTATGGGAGCTACGAATAAGTCTTAGAGCTCATTTTTCTCCGTGTTTTTTTCTCATTTACACTCGATCGAACATTGAGGTTTCGTATTTGTGATTTCGCTCGTTTGTTGCAGTTCATTAGAGTTCACCGAATATTACGAATAAAACATTCCATGCAAAGACCAGCATTGACCTCCAGCATTCAATCCCCTAAGCTGGTAATTCTGTGAGAATGAAACGGCGAAATGAAGTTTCGAATATTCTAGTGTAGAAATATTTGGACCACCTGGAAATTGCAAAAATACGTTACTCGGGAGACCGCAATATTTGAAGAGAAGACTGCCTGTGAAGTTGTTTTCGTTGAAAAACCCCGGTTCTCAACGTTAGACAAATTGTTATGAAGGGTATTTGATTTTTATCTTTGATAAATAGGCCAGCCTTTGCAACATAAAATTACGATGGATTACGGAACATAAGAGTATTCAACGTGCGTCAAAACTTCGCAATTACATCTTGCATCCTCTCTGTTTTCTGCAACGAACAGGATTTAAAGAGCAACCATGTGGCAAGAAAATTTAATTAATGGATATAGCAAACATATCAACCATGGACGGGACAGATGCCGTGAAGATATTTCAGACGAAAAATTTTAACCTCTCTCAGATTGAAAGCAGGACAACCATGATACATGATTGAGAGACTACATTCAGAACTACAGAGAATGTTAGTTAACTTTGTCACCCTATGAATATTTTACTACCATAAGAAGTTACACTGAGAGCAACACATATGAGTAATCACGTTTGTACTTACTTCTTCTCAAAATGTTGTTCCTTCATTCACTGGTATTCAAAATTAATATTCTCAAAAAGAGATGCCTCAAAACCACGTGATTAACAACCTTTCTCGGAAAATTTCACAGATACTCAAAACCAAAACAAAGTAGCAAAAATTTGTCATTCTTTTCATTGTTCTTGATTCACCGCAGGGAGGCATGAAGGCAGTCGTGTGGACGGATTTGTTCCAGACGGTCATGCTGCTTGCCGGTGTGATCATGATCTTGGCAAGCACCATGTGGAAAGCTGGCGGAGTGGCTAATGCTTGGCGCATTGCTAGTGAGAACGGAAGACTGCAGGCATTTGAGTAAGTTCTGAAATAATATTATTGTTGTTTCAGGCATTATCCTGGCATAAGATCTGTTTCACAATGTTCCTTTGAATTACTCAATGACCTAACTGATGATAATCATTTTGTAAATTAGATTTCGTAAACTGCCTCTCATACGGCATATAACTATTAAAGCTCCAAGAATTGGCGCTCTCAGGGGGGAATGAGTGAGATCCCAATTTGAATGTTAAGTGAGTCTTCCTTACGTTGAAATGTAATACTTTTTACTCTACGCCGTCTTTTTTTCTATTTTCCCTGCTGTCCTTTTTAAATAGTATTACTTTTTCAGTTTTAGTTCTGTTTCATAAGCTTGTTTCAATCATAGTGTTTCTATGTTTCAGGGTGTGAGGACACATATTACGCATCGATTCCCCGTTTCTTTGATTCTATACCAGATGACGCTTTCCTTTTGTTGCTGCTAGGGAGGCTTGAAATAACTTATAATCTATCAAACTTCGATAAATTGTTGCTAACTCTTTGTAAGATGCTCCATAGAGCAATAAAAAACTAAAAATCACCCATTTTGACATATTTTGCAAAATAAAATGATGCTGTGGAATGCGCGAACATAGCCCCGACAGATTGCCGAAAGATTTAAAAGTCTTCCTACAGGAAAGAGGCGAGAGCTTTGTGCTGACTCAGACCCGGTTCTCGTTCTACTTTTTTATAATGAACGTTAAGACGTGTGACTTACCAATGCCGTCTTCTTGGGGGGAATACAGCTATTGTTTGCATGAGAATTGTCACTTCCCGGGTTGGAAAATGTCAGGTCCCATGATGAGAATTTAAAATGGCTTCTCTTTTGTCCCAATAGAATAGGTTTTTTATTCATGACTATCTTTTGAGTTTACTACTTTCCTTGTATCAACAGCTTTGAATTTTTTCTTCAACTTTAATCGTGTTTTATAAGCTCTCTTTCTAAATCACTGTTTTCATACGCAAAAAGCTTCACGCGGGATCACACCTTCTGCATAGATTTTGCACTCCATTGGATTCATACTAAATAGTGCCTCTGCCATTGCTATCTTCGTAACATCAATCTATTCCTCCTGCTATGAAACTGCCACCAAGAGGACGAACTGGACAAAAGAACAATTAGCTTTCATTTACACTGCATACTTCGTTAACGGATGAAGCATTGTCCTAGCTCTGCGAAGTTTCAAGAGAGAGTACAATCGCTGGGCTAGAACAATGCCCCAGGGATAGAAGCGAAAGCTCTAATATTTCCGTCCAGGCTTTTTGGCATTCCAATTTTCTCCGGGAAGTTTCTTCTGGCAATTCTTAAAGTGTACATAATGTTAGCTCGTGGAGGTACAAGATTCTCATTTATGTAGAATTTTAGTTTGGTCATACGGCAAGCCGTCAAAACTTAACGCTTCTTGTTGTAATGCTTGGTTTGAAAGTAATGTTTCTTCGATCCTCGTTTCCAGTAGCAGGTTTTTTCCCGTGCTGTTACTGATGTGATGTCAGTATTACTGAGGTCGATGTTGGTTAATCGAAACTTAGAAAACAAAAACTTAAACAACGAGATTGTGATTTTAAAGTCAGGCGTTGCGTCATACATAAAGTTAAACCAAAAATAGTTTTTTCAGTTCTAAATTTTCTCTCAATCGTGTGATTTGGTGATTTTTTATTCCATTTTCATGTACAACCCAGCGAATCAAACAGTGTGTAATGAAATAATCAGTGTTCTAAAATGGTATGACAATGCTCTACTGGTTGTACAATGCTTCGAAATTCATTTGAACATTATGCAAATACTGATCAAAATTCTTTGCACTACCTTTCGCCCAACTAAGTAAACTTTTTTTGACTTATTATTTCCCATAAGTTTCGAATGCTTATGGGTCCGCTCATGCGCTGTTTTTAAGTTATTTCAAGACTTACCAATGAATCACCGCATTTTTAAACGTTCACGCAGCATGAGGCTCGGCCTATACGTGCGTCAGACCACCATCAACTCCATCATCATGGGGATGACCACCTACGGGTACACCTTCAGCTTCCACCAAGCTGCTGTGCAAAGAATCACGACACAGCGTACCTTGCGCCACGCCAAAGGGTGAGCTTTTGTTAGTACCAAATTTGGTACTTGGCCACGTCAAAACACTGAAACTTCGCAATCTACTTTCTAGGCGAACCATTTTTAGCTACTTTTACACATTCTTTCCAATTAAAAAAAAACGAATTAAAAAATTGAATGTCATGACTTCCAATATTTCTTAGTTATGTCAGAAGTTTTATGATAATCCGTAATTTTTTATTTTTATTTGATACCACATTGTGATAATTAGTGACTTCTGTGAAACATCCACTTGTGAATAGGAGTAGTTTACATGTTGGGTGTACGTATGTGCATGCATAAATGTTATTAAAAGTATGTTTGTTTGCAAATCTGCAAGCATGTGTGCATTTATGCATTCATGCGCACATGGATGTATGTATAAATGTGTGGGTATGAATGCACACGTATAAACATATGCGTATAAATACGAGCGAATGAAAGTGCATGTATGAATTTATACGTATGAACGTGTGCGTTGGAATATTCGAATAAATTTCTCTGGATGAATGTGTGGTCATGAAAGTGTGTGTATGAATCTATGCGTGTATGTGTGTACCAGTGAATAACTTTCTCCATCTACGTCTCATTAAACTTCAAGTTCACGATTTATACAGACCGATCATGTGCATTTGTATGTCGTAAATTCAATCTTTTTAATAATTTTTTTTTTTTTTGTGGTTTCGATTAAATTTTCAAATCAGTCATTGGTCGAGCATTCTACTTGCACTAATTAATTTATTGTTTACAAAATTTATCTTGTAACGTGAATATTTTCTGTTGTGTAATGATCACTTTTGGCCTTGCTTTCAGAGTTATGTACGCAAACCTAGTGGGAACGTGTGCTATTCTGTTGATTCTTTTCCTGAGCGGCATCGGTATTTATGCGGTGTATCATGGATGCGACCCCATCTCGATGGGTCTCGTCAAGAAGTTTGATCAAATCACGCCGTTCTACGTGATGCAACACTTGGGATTCCTCACAGGCGTTCCTGGTTTATTCGTTGCTTGTCTTTTCTGTGGAACATTGAGGTGAGGAACTTTTTACACGTGATGTAAAATAATCATGAAATACAACAATAGTCGTTTCATTGTTCAATAAAATCTTACTTATACACCATTTTATCAGCTTGCTTAGTGTGAACAACATTGAGAGTGTTAAAAAACAAATAGACGTGCATGTTTTCTGATCTTACCAAAAAACCTGTTGGCAGCTCAATATCGTCGCTGTTGAACGCTGTTCCAACGATGATGTGGAATGACTTCTTGGTAGAACTCCCCTGCTTCAAAAGGACCTCGGAGAAAACCAAGACAATTTTGAATAAACTGATGAGTGAGTTCTAAAAAAACTGAAGAGCAGTGGTTATTACTTTGATTAATCATCTTTCATAGTCAAATTAGTCAGAGTCAATTGCGTCAAATGACTCCCAGAATTTCAAGTAGAAGTTGATACACAGTTTGTTAAAACGATATCTCGAGGTAAAGAAAAACTAGACCACGTTGCGCCCTAACCGTCAGTTACTCAGCATAGTCAGGTGATTTTATTTCAATTTCGAAATATTTCATGTGGGTCCCAGCGTGTTAAATTGTGTATCATAGTCACTTTTGTTCCCTTGGGGCAAGTTTCCCAACCTTGAAAAATATACGCTATTTTTCTTTTAGATACATGTAGTCAAATGTTCTGTTACATCATTTGTAGTGAAAAAGTGTCACCTTATACTTGCCGAATCACTGAAAAATGAGAAGAACTCAATCTGAATAGATTTATATGGAAAGAATTGATGAAAGTAACTCGTTCAGTTCTAGATTTCATGTAATCATTTTCAACGAAGAATTTTTAATAAAGATTTTACAAATTTGGGCCGTAAAAATTATTTTACTATCGATTTCAATCTTTAAGCCCATTGTTTGTTACATACCTTATTAGACGACAGAGATTTGTACGTCTTTGCCTGGATTAGAACTTTTACACCTATGTTAAACACCTGAATACTGAAGTTTTGTTTCCCGTAAAAAGTATACAGCTCCCAATTTTAATCGTTCAAATGTCATACTATTGAACACAAACTCATTTGAATATTTTCTTACAGTACAAAAAAAGAAATTTTTTTCCTTTTTGGAGGATGAAAATTATGTTAGAAATTGTAATTGAGGGCACTAGAAGTGGATTCTAGTCGGAAATAATCATTTTCAACTCCGTCGGACAGAGTAGATGCCACTTCTAGAATTTATTCATTTACATGTACATAATTTTCAATTACCCTCTTTTTCACCCCTAGTTGTCTAGTTTTTGTATGGATAACAATTATTTTCATGTCAGAAAAATCAATAATGAGGATAGATACATCAATATTCAACGTGAACATGGTCTAAATTTACTGGACATGTTATCTACGCATTCCAATTTATACCTGCACTCATGCTAAGATTCAAGCCTGGAATAATTTGAGCGTAATGCGCTATTAAACTGAAAATTTGATGGCGTCAGATTATTGAACGAGCGAGAGATTGATTCAGTTGAAAAATGCCACTGGAGAAAAAATATTTTAAGCATTGAAGCTCTGAGTCTGGATATAATTTAGAAATAATAAATCAATCTTCCCATCCCAGCTCAAAATTAGCGCAGTTGCGCGGGAGAATTTTGGCAGTTTTTCGCAGTGATCGCAGTTTTAAGACGAATTCCAGCAGTTCACCGCAGACAAATGCATTGGAGTCAATTCGAATAGCGTTTTTTTGCAGACCTCAGCAGTAATTGTCTACAGTCGAATTAAAGCAGATAGTCTCTTTTGGCCTTCGTCGTTTGCAGCAGTAAATGCCTCGGTCGAAAACAGGCAGTAACAAGGGTGCTTCCGCTTCTGGCGCGCCCGTACATTTACTTTAGTTAGCCCTCGAATTTTATTTGCGTTGTATTTCAACATTCTAACATTAGTCTGATTGTCTAGCTAAATAGCACAAATATTCCACATGTCATTTTACGTTTTTTTGTGCTATGCAGTATTTCATGTTTGTGCAAGTTATTTTTGCGAGACAAAATAAATTATTCTATTTGTTGAAATGTATTTGTATATATAAGCCGAGTGTTAAAGTATAGACATTAATTAGCGATGAAAAAAGTAAAATGTCGTTCCTTGCTCCTTACACATGAAGAGGCAGCTCAACGACGTCCTATTTGGAGTAAATGGGAGGACCTTAGTCGGAAAAAGAGTTCTGACTGAGGTTTCCCTTTATGAAAGATAATTCATGGAGATCGGCGAGTATGGAATGTGCCTGAAATTTGTCTGATGTTTGCTAATATATGTTGTTGCCAAACCATTTTTAAATGATATATGGATTATAAAATTATGTAAGCCACATAAAAACGCAGAGCAGTTCATGGCAGATAATTCGATTGTGTGGAGCATTTTCTATTGAACGTTTGAGTCGTGGCCACTAGCTGCCTCCAGCAGTTCTAGGCAGATCTAAGCAGACGTTCTCGCGAGTGCCGCCGACAGCTTCGGCAGAGATATTCGTGCCTAAAGCGGACGTAGCGACCGCTGCACTGCGCTGCGGCGCCAGTAACCTCTGCCAAAAACGTCAAGAGACCGCCAAAAACACTGCGCTGATTTTTAACTGGGATGTTAGATGAAAAAATGCAAGTAAAAAACAAACAAAACTTAAAACCGTGAAACATTATTTTCTTGATTATTCGACAGCACTGGTTCTTGGCGTGGTGATGATAGGGCTAGCTTTCCTAGCGTCGAGAGCGGAAGGTGTGTTCCGTGTTGGTATTTCCGTGTACTCCATTATTGCGGGACCCTACACTGGCGTCTTCGTGATGGGCCTCGCAGTGCCCATCGTTGGCAAGAAAGGCGCCACCGCTGGATTTCTCGCCTCAATCGTGAGTCAAATGCATTTGAATTGCATCCTCAATAAATCAAATTTATGTTTATCTGATTATGAAGTTTTACTCAGTACATTGTATACAATTTTCAGTAATGTGTGTCAAATTGAGTAATGTCTCTCTATGAATTTATTTTATAAAGGTGTTTGTTCCACCGAAGGATTGAACAGCACAGTTTTGAAATTCGTCAATAGGGATGAATCCAGTACTTTGATAGCATGAGCAATAATATGAACTGCAGTTCATTCTAAACAAGTAATCTGATGATTTGAATTACTAAACCATATCTGCACTTGTTAATCGATCACAAAGTGTATTTAAACTCTGGTAGAGAAAAGCGTGATTCTAGCAATATAAAAGGAAGTAAGAGATTGAATGATCTGTTATTTTAAAGGAATATTTTCATACGAGAAAGATGTCTCTGTCGCAGGCATTTGTATCATGGATTGTCATTGGAGCGCAGCTCTACGGTGAGCCCACTCCGGCATTGCCTCTGCACAAGCATCTTTGCGAAAATTCCAACGTCACTCTGATGTCCAACGTTACCACTGAAATGCCGCTGCCTACGTCAGCAACTCCAAAAACGTAAGATTTTCATTATGAGTTCAATATCAACCATGTAATGTTATTAATTCAAACTTGCTATTCAAAAATGTCTTCATGAGTTAATACAAGCGACTTCCCTTGCCATTTTGGTGATCTTACAAATTTAATCACATTTTATTCTCAATATGTCTATTCTTTGTCATCATTGCTCTCACATCAAAATATATCTCCTTCTCAGATATTTCGTAAGCAACTTTTCCAGATAGTGATAAACGTTTTTCTCAAAGTTATAAGAATAGAATTGATGAGAATTACTTGTTCGGTTATGAATTTCAAGTCTTCATTCTGTACGATGAAGTTTATAAGTAGAATTTCAAAATTTAAAACGTAAAACTGTTTTTTCACAAGTTATTTTAATCTTTTAGCATTTGTCATGAAATATGTAGAAAATCATCAACCAGAATAGTAATGCAGTATCTGTTAGTGGGTATAAGCCGAATTGAGCCAAATAAGTCAATCAACGGATGTTTTAACATACTTTGCAAGTTAGTGTCGAGAAATTGAGCAAATAGATGTGATAGTGCCGTACTTATATCATACCAATTTTATGTCTATCATGGAAATTGAGATTCTGTTGCAATTCATAGATGTGATAGTGTTACAACTGATTTTATACCAATTTTATGTCTATTATGGAAATTGAAATTCTGTTGCAATTAGTTTACAATAATGACTTTCTTTCTTGGCTTCTTGATTCTTAAGTAAATACCACCGTAAATTTCGTCGCTGTCATAGACAAATTAAAGAACCAATTACGTTTGCTTCTATCCTGACATTTAAGCTCATTGATTTTCATTACCTCTAGTCAATTAGATTTTTTAATTTTGGTATCCGTTTTTAGTTTCAGAGAAAAAATTTTGTAAATCAGTCTCAAATTTGCCTCATGGTGCTAATTGTGTAGCCAGTGTTGCATTACATTAGCTTTCTTTTTTCATATGAGCATGTGTAATTTCATGTTATTTCAAATGCTGATGATGACCTTTGAGGTTGAAACGTTCAATTTTAGATATGTTTTTACGAGTTCCATTTATCTTAAAACATGTATGGAGTAATGAGTCTTTTGAAAATGTAGGCCTTAGCCGTTTATTCATCGTCAGACTTTGGAAATTGCAAAACTCCAATATACTGTATATAAACACTAGAAGTTTTTCACTCTATAGCAGTAAAACACGACTACTGACCAGAATGGCAACAATAGATCGTTTTCTCAAAACAGCATTCATGAGACACGTGAAATCACTCAAAAGGTTCCAAGCTTCAGCTCAAGTGTCTCGTCAAACCTTAACGAAGTCTCCGTAAAAGCTAGGATGGACCGTTCAAATGATCGACGCGGCATATTTTCAAATGCGCTGTCATCATTGATAATTAATGTACCCGTATCGTTGAACGTGGGTATAATGATGCTTTTTGTAGTTTTTAAATTTTATGGGACGCAACACAATTTCGTTTAAAAAAATCCATATATCTATATAAATAAATTTCTATTTTAAATTTAGCAACTCATACTTTTCTACACGGAGACCTGGTGTATTTAATAATATTCTGGTATTTTTCTGAAAACAATTTATCCCATTGTAAAACTTTTGCGTTTATGTTATTCCACTGCACTGTTACGTTTCCATGATTGTTCGTATATTTTGTATCCTTACGCAAAAGTTTATTTGCTGGTAACGTTTATAACCTCGCATTTTATTTTTTTTCGTTAACAACGCGATATTTTGCATTCATATGGCAGTAGATGTTATTGCTGCTATACTTGGTGTATCTGTTGAAGCGGTTCTTGGTAGATATTATAACTAAGTTGTGACTATGTGTAGCGAAGAGTTATTCAAAGTATTCTGTCTTTCACTGCCATCCGTGCGATCAGCGAATTTGAACTGTATGTATGTTATTTGTATAATTGTTTAGATAATTTTTCATCAATAGGTAACATCTATAATTGCACACAAACGTTTTTTCTCAACAACTTATTTGTATGTTTCCCGGTTTCGAGAACAGATCCCACCCTCTGTGGTTCCTGTACAACATCTCGAATGCGTACTTCTGCTTCATCGGAACAGTTGTGTGTCTCTTCGTGGGATTGGTCGTCACCTTTGCCACAGGTATACTTGCACCTCAATACGCACCTCGGGTCAGGTACGAATAAAACTGGCCTCTGGTTATTAAAAATACGATTGTCTGACATTGATTTGGATTTTTTGAGTTTATCAGCACACCGCTCCCCTCATTCTCTAGAACGATTCTCGAAAAACCAAGTTTCGTGCAATTCTGAAGCACACGTTTTAGGTTATGATTATTTATACTTCTAAAGCGTTGTTCTAGGTTGATGAATTAGACAAAAACAACGAAATTCAGGAACATTGCAAAGTTCTTCCTCACAGAAGGCATGCCATTTGTTGATTTCCTTTCCAGCATGAATTTTCAACTCCGTTTGTTAATCTGTGTTTCAAGGCCCGTTACATTTATACTATGTGATGACTAAGCAGATGAAACCTTCTTCCTTGCAGGTTGTGAGGAACTATCAAGCATACAGCAGGAACATGTAATTCACTGCCTGAGGCACAAAGTTGGGCATAGAAATGCAGAAAATTCCGTGGAACTGGAATCATTCCTCGATGATGCTCACTCTTCCAAGCAGATAAGATTGAAAAGCAAGACGTGGTGTGCCCCAAAAACTTCAGATTAAAATGCTCAACCGACATATCAGGTTGAATCATTAGTGATTTTTGACTCTGAGAGAGAATTTAAAATCTCTCTTCAAACGTCTATTGTTATATAAAAATATGCATTGATAAACAAGAGTTGCCAGTCAGTGTTATAAGAGTACTCATTAAGTGTACCCTAAAATGAATCATTTTTTATGTCAGCTTCATTCTCTAAAATGGAGGTTTTGAAAGCGCACTTGCGCCACACGATAGTGTGGGGCTTTAAGTATGATAATGATGCAACAGATACTTTACTCTGATCATGGTACCGGTGTCATTGGTCATTGGTGATCACAAACTGAAATCATTGTCACGATTCCATCTGGGGATTGTTCAGTAACAGATAAACGAAGTATAGGACGATCATCAGTCTTCGATTAAAATGCTTTAAAAGCGTGGACGCGAGGCAACTTTCGCCACAGAATTCAGGAGTTAGCACCTGACCTCAACTCGCGCATATTCTATTTCTCCTTAGAAAAGATATTCTCATCAGCGCATGCAAGATTGAGAAGTATGTCCCTCAATTTACAGAAAGAAATTAAGAAGATCGCACAACCAAAGCAATACATCTCCTTCCGAGGATGAGGAACAATCACTCTCCTTAAGATTTCCTTACAAGTGATTACAATTGGGTGTTTCATCTATACGTAAACTGTGGGGTTCATAAAAACAAATCTTATGCACCAACCCAAAAATCCTAGATTGACGGCGAAAAAAGTATATTTCTATGTGTGCTATAGGATCACTTATGTATTATCCTAATCGAGTGTTTCAACCACAGTCAAAAACTAAACATAGATATTTACAGCCAATAACTTCACCATGTCCAGAGTCCCCTGTTGAAAAATTGAACATGCTTGTCTTCAGGCCACCACACTTGTGCATCTCTCTGACAACGAGGAACTTTGCCAGCAAGAATAACTCGAGTAAAAAATTTAGAGCTACCATATTCTCCACACCTTGCACTTTTTGTTCTCTGTACAAAGCTTTAGACGATAAACATTTTGTGTAGAGGTTGAGGTAAAAGTATTTGTGAAGTATGTCATCAATTTGAAACCTGGTAAATTTTTCTTTAGTGGAATCAGCATCTACCCATTGAATGGGGAAAAAGGTTATTGACAAAAACGGAGAGTACTACCAAGTAAACTCGTGATCAGTTCGAATAAAGGAAGATAACAGCTCTTCCTAACAATTAAGCATTAATGTGGCAAACTTGAAATACTACTTTAAAACTATGGTAGTATTTAAAACAGTACTATTAAACTTTAAATTTGATCCTTCCAATTAAAACTGTTTCAACTTGAAATTTTACAAACTACAGCATTTTTAAATCAACTACATTTTTAGCGGAAATAAATAATGGAAAATTTCGATTTATTTTATTTCTTCAGAGTGCCTTGTGAAAGGCAATACAATTTGCACAACTACCTTGTCGGGCAAATAGGTGTAAATCTTGATAAATCCAATCAATATCGAAGAACTCCCTCGTAATTGCCGATTGAATGACGCTATGCGTTTACGATAAGATATTTCCATCGTTCTTCGAAAACTTGTGGAGACACGAAAAAATATTTTGAATTAGTACATATGTTATTTTTTTAGCTACTTTGTTAAGTTACGGTAAATTTAGGCTTTAAACTAAACCTCAGCTTTTTCATCTCCTAAGCGTGCATCCCGCAGTGCGACTCTTTAGTCAGCTTAGTTGTAAGCATCTTCAAGTTTCCACCAACTTCAATAAAAGCGTCAGGTTATTTTCAGTTCTTTTTGTTAACTCCGATAGCTCACCGCATGAATAAGATAAATTTGTTACCTTTTTTTATTTTTACATCTTGTACGATGGAATTCACTGTGCACCAGGAAAAACTAACTTGTGAATTTTGATTGGTTTGGTGTTATCACTGTCTCGACAGAAAGTGAATGAGGAGAGGCAAAAAGATAGCTAGCGTTGAGTCGCTTACGAAATTGTCCTTAATGGCTATTGAATATGAAGTTGTTCTGTTCAGGTTCTCTGAAATAAATCACAAAGGTGCATGGTTTTTGATTGTTTACAGTTTTTAATTTAACTCCTAAAAAAATAACAAATTTTGACCATTTGTATTAAGACACCAAAATTTTGATCAGTATTGTGGAGGAAATAAGTTCCCTCTATTGCTTCAGGAGAAGTGGTCAGTAGTCATAATTTTTTTCAAGCGGGCTTATGCAGAAATTATCACCTCAACACGTGTCGGTGGCTCTGTAAGCTGCATTGTAACGTAAAAACTGAGTGCTCTTATGGAGCCCACCCAATAGCTGTCATACGTGTTTTGTGGTGTTGTCTGAGGCTCTCTCAAAACCTTCCTGAAGCCCAGCTACCGCTTAGGGCCACAAAACCTTGAACTTGAAAATGCTTTGGAAACTCAGATAAATGAGGACAACGTGTTTCGTTCTGCCTACGTCTCGTCATGTTTAACAGATTATAAATATAAAATGGCAATAAATCGCCTAATTTTTTTCTCACAAATAGCCATCTGAGAGGAACAACTCTCTCGAAAAGAGAGTACATTCTAAAAAAAATCAAATGACCGATGAAATTGAAGCTTTTATTCTCAGTTTTAGGTGCGATTCCAGCAAGAATGAAGAGTTTTTTTAAATAAAACATTTGATATGATTGACTTTTTATTGTAATTTCGGACCCTACTAAACTTCGGCCCATTACAAAACGATGTCATAAATACATAATAATAGAAGCCGAAACCAGAAAAAAGAATTTGAAAAACAAACTCAAGGACCATAACTGCCACAACAAACATTAATAGAAAACAGCTTAGTGCTTCGTGAAGTAAAAAACTTACTTTGAACGGTAAAGTTCTGAAAATTTATGAACTAAGAAGGATTTTCGCCCTTTGTTCATTTCATTCCTCCAGAAGAGGTATTATAAAATTTTAATTCTCAGATTTTCTTGCGTTTCTATGGCACGATCAAATGTACCTTGTTTAATCTGAAAATTTCCAATCTTTTCTTCATGTGTTTAATGAATTTTCACATGGTCTTTTCACCATGGATTAGGATTTAGGATTTCATTTCTTTAGTTTCTGAGGAATGAGACTATTGGAATTGGTGTGAACAAGCGATACTATACACTGCACATCACATAATTATCTGAGCGCTGATATATTATATCTCAATTTGAAACTTCTATTGCTATTCGAATCTTAAACTTTTAAATCAGTTGGGATCGGTATGAGGTAATTCACTATGCCCTTCATTTGGATGTATGTGTACTTGAGTTGGGATGAATGTTTCGGGCTTAACACAAATTTTATCCTCAAACCACCCCTCCGAAGAAAGGGTTTGTTACTTCTCGATAACTTTACTAAGTCTTTAGATTTCTGAACTGCTTTAACAATGGACTGCACATTGAAGCAACAGTAATACGAAAACATAGTTGAGAATAACACTGTTCAACACAGAGCACGAAACAATAACTTCGACAGTTTAGGAGAAGCTATACCTTTTTTTTCGTTCGCTTTCGAACATTGGATCTCGATCGCACTTTCTTTGGGTCTGAGCTTTTCAACAATATGACACTCTTTGCAGCAGGATTGCACGTTTTTTTTACATTGTTCCTTCAAGAAAATCTTCTAAAAGTTTTATTTATTGTTTGTTGGTGCGATCGTTTTTTGGCACTAATTATAACATAATATCTTTAATAATAAGCTTCAAGCTCCCAGAGCAACTCTTGGCAAATTGAATTAAATGAACAACGATCATTAACAATTAGTTAATTTTAAGCAAGTGTACGATTCATCTGTGGTTCGAGTACACAACCGCCTCCCAAACGGCTCGCAAACGGATCCTGCTTTAGAAGATAATTTGCATCAAGTATTCGCTGAGCTAAAATTTTAGCTTCGTGGATTCGGAAACAAAAAAATAATGAGAGCTACTGATCGTCTTTGCTCATATCCCAGAACCTCCAATTATGATAGCTCAAAGCAAATTCTTCCTTAAGTCACATGGTACTCAATATTTTGAAGAGAACGAATCAAGGCCAAGCTCAACCATCCTGGATACCCCGTCAGGACAAGCACCTGGTTGTTGTCTACACTGTCTATTTTTTTGGTTCTCGACAAATTCGATTTTTCATCGGCCTTCGATTTTATAAAGGGTAATAACAGATAAATAAAATGAACTTTTAATAATATGCTAGAAATGACTGCCAGTGAATTTTGGTGGTC
>JACJUY010002129.1:71738-116393 GCA_014220935.1 Platorchestia sp. MABIK
CTTGAGCTGGCATAGATTGGTTGTTTTTTTACTGTAAAATCTTCCTTTAAGTTATTCCCAAAGGAAAGAATCCAAGGGAGATAGGTCAGAGGAAAGAGGAAATCTCACAAGGAAGATGAGTTGTTCTTGTGTCCATCTAGTCATTTTTGTGTTGACGCTAAAATCGGATGTACTTTTCTTTTGAATGTGCTCTTTATGCGTATCGTGGGGACCAACATATCCAACAAAACTAACAGTTCTTAGAATTTCGTTTATACTTTTATTTAAATCTATTCAATAAAATGGGAGTTATTCAATATTCTTTCAGGCCCCATTTTCAAAATTTTCGCTGTATAAGGGAAACCCCAGCAGTGGTAAAAACGGTATTTTCTTTGTACAATGCGTTTGAATTAATTGTAAAAGTGTTGTAGGTATGATAAATTTTAATTAAGAAACATTGGAGTTAGTTATGGACGAATAAACGTTAATTACTTCGTGAGTAAAAATGGTTTCTCTTTTGTTTTAATTAAAATGTTTAATAATATTCTCTAATTTGATTTAAATTTGTGATGTAACTTTTGAATTCCATGCGTTTTGAGGTGTTGAAATTTTGATAATCAATTCATAACACGAATTTTTGCTGACACCCGCCCACAAATTTTAATAGAGTTAGGGATTAAATGATGAAGTAAAAATTGTACCCAACAAAGTCTTCAACGAATTTTCATAGAATGATGTCATTTTGTTAAATATTTGCAGGTAAACATACCTTAAAACCCCACAAAAATACTTCAAGAAAGAGTAGGCAGAGGAGTGCGTTTCTAAATGTCTGAATTGAGGCGGTCTGTGAAGCAATGTAGCAACGAAACAGTCTTCTTTATTTATAAGTTTTCCATCATAATAAACGTAGGTTTGATGTTAAGGCGACACACAAGAAAAGATTGAAAAAAATCTTCGTTCCAAAATGAGATTCACTGAAAAAAGAGAACCTCTCACCTCTATACCTTAATATTCAATCAAGAATAGCTTAATTCACAGACACGGAAATACTAATGATTAACTTAAAATAATTGCGAAACAAATCAATACAAGGTTTCATAACGAGCGTGAATTCAAATTATCAAACGACCTAATCTAGATTCTGACTAACTGCTCGTAATTCTTGACTGCTATTTCCAAGCAGTAAATCGTACAGACGAGAAAAACTAAGTGGCTAATGTTGCACTCAGATTTTACGTCTAAGTTTAATATATTGACTCCTTCAAGACAGAAAGTGGCTCGAAGTTGAAATTCCTTAGAAGGCCACCGAGCTCTTGTCAAATTCCCACTGTGTTTCCAACAGTTTTTTTTTGCTTGGTCAAAACCTCGTTAGACGCACCTCAAAACTCTGATCCTACACACCACTCTTTACTAGATAAACATTTGAAAGTTGCCACTCACAAAGACTAATCAGGTTGCTAAATTTCTATTGACAATTTTTTCCATTTTGCTCATGTGACATGCTGAAGCTCTCCCCAAATTGAATTTGCATTAATCGTTAGAGGATAAACATATGAGTGGTATTAGATGACCGAGTTACTTTTAGGTGTTAAATTTGAACGTTTAATATGGAGGATATTCCGCATCACCTTTCTTGTGAAGCACAAGCTTATTGAATGTTGGCAATGACCGCGAACTTCTGTCATTTATTACTCGTAGATTTAAGAAGTGAATATCCTTTTCAAATTCACTTTACTTCAAGAAAATGAAAGGCATTCTTGTTTAGAAAGAGAGAGAGAGAGAACCTAGGTTAATGATATTACATAGTTCTGTTGTGATATCTCACATACGGTATGAGTTGAGAGATCGTGGTCCGAATCTCGATGATCAATTTTTCATTTTAACAAAGGCTTTATCCACGTTAATAGAATTCAAGTAAACATTGCGTTATCTGCAAAACAGTGAGGTTACTGTCAAAAGTGAAAGCTATGTCAATGAAGAGATCATAAAACAGCAACGGCCGCAATACAGAGCCCTGAGGCAGACCCACCTCGGTTTGTTACACAGCCAACAAGTTAATCTTTATTTTGACAGTAGGTTTTGCATTAATTTCTAATGCAACGCAATTAGAATGCCATGCTAATTAGGTACCTCAAGTTACATTCTTGTATTTATTCCGTCAACTGATTTCAGGAAAATCATAAATGAATTTGGCATAAATACTTCATAACATGTTACTAATCGGTCGATTTCACGGAAATTTCAGAACAGCCAGTGGGTGAATGAACGATTTAATTGAATACGTCTCGAAATTTTGAAATTCCATTTTCAGGGCCGATGTAGAGAAGAGTCAAAATAAAAAATATGACAAAACGAAACCAAAAAAAAACACATGTATCCAAAACCTAAAAAGACCAATTTTGATACATGCATGAGTATAGCACAAATAAACACACTCACACAAACCTACACACGCAAATACACACTCATCTAAACACGCACACAGAGAATTCAACCCAACATCTGTTTTTTTTTGTAATAATAGCTTTAGGATTGCATTGTTTTTGCAAAGGAAAGATGGATTGGAAAGATAGAAAGGACAGATGGATTGAATGCCTTTGGAGTGGATGTGTCTATTTTTACAACAGTTGAGTGTTGTACGCAGTCTTAGACAGAGACAGAGTGAAACGCAGACAGAGTGAACATTTAAGAATTTCTCACAGAACAGGTTGTGTATTTTCCTTTCTGTTCTATTCAGCTATTAGAAATCATGTGAAAACTTCAACCATCCGTTGAAAACTATATTTTGCAGCCTTGTGTATAACAAATGGTGAATCATTTTTCAAAATCTTGGCGTCCTAAAACGCTAGTGCGGTAAAATTACACAGTATGATTCATTAAAATTTACCATTACTGTTACCTACTGATGTTTCCCTGTTTGCGTGTTTGGATGAGTGTGTATTCGTGTGTGTGTGGGTGTTTTTATTGAGTACGTAAATGTGAGAAATTTATGTTTTTGTTTTAAAGACTTGAGTATTCTATTTGCATCTGTTGTATCATTTTGTGTATTTGGTTCTTCTCTGTTTCAGCACGGGAGATGAAATTTCACTCGTCCGAAACAGTAGCAGTTAGATTGTTCATTTACTCATTGGTTCTTTTTTTATCAAATGCTTTATTATGTAAAAATCGGGAAGTAGTCGCTTAGAAAATTGAAATCTCAAATTTGGAACTCTTTAGACATGATAGACTTAAAATTTTAATTTACTTGAGATGGTTTCTTTCTCTAAATAGGCACCTCGTACTGCAAAAAATGTTTTCAATATTATGTCAATTATGTCAATTAAATTGACAATTAAGTCGTGATTTTTCCTAATTCTAAATTGAACGCAAACGATTTCAAATACAATATGATTTGGGCATCATAGAAGTTTCGACTCTATTCCTGCTTGAACTATAAAACAAAGCTCTGACATCTACATCTTCATGTTGAATTTTCCTCAGCCATTGCAATTTCGAGTATTTTAACTTGTATGTTACTGCCACTCAACTTTCATGGTTTCAAATTGTGGTTAGAAGAATTTCTGTATACAGTTCTAAGTTCTGCAATGGTACAATTTTTCATCCAACTTCGAATCTCAAATACATACAATTACTCGCAACCCACATCGCTCACTCTCAAGCGTTTTTAGTCACTGACCTTTTGTTATAGTCTCTCTGATGGTCTGCTTGCATTGGTGAACTGTGATCAAATGAGGTTCGAGAATTGTAGTTCATTTATTCTCTTATGTTTAAGCTTTTTTGAATTTACGTAGGAGTTAGTCGTTGATATATTTGAGCTTCATATGTTGTTAGGTACGTGCTTATCCAGCCCGTCAAATCACTCTCTTGTACAATCCAGTTTTTGTTTGAGCGTAAGTTGCTTAACCCAATGGCATTTTATTAGCTCCTACGCTATCCAAGATTATTTTTTTTATTACAATTCACCCCAAGAGCAACCGCATGCAGCGCTCGAATACGATAGAGCTTGGTAGGTCTCATGGTAATTGAACAAAGTTTCGTCGTTTCCATTATTATCCTCTTTATATGAGGGTAGTGCTCTTTTGAATGAGCCATATTTTACATCAATACGTAACATAATGAAAGCATAATTATAAAATCTGTTTGTAAACACGTTTTAATAAAATTTTAGTACTACACCCAATGTCCATTTTGTGAACAATCTTTATCCGAAAATTCCGCTTCATATGTAGTTTCTCTTTATAAATAATAATTTTGAACCAACTAGAAACTGTTCTGTATTAAACAATTTTTATATCTTTGAATAATTCATCATTGGTCTTCATCATTGACTTCGCAAGCAACCAAAGACAAGTAAATTTGCTTCTTTGTCCTAATTCATAAAAGTGTAAGTCAGAAAATATTTTAGAAATTTGTGGCAATAATGAAGTTGATAGAGTAATTTGTTTCCCTCACTCGGTTCACAATAAATATTATGATTTTTTTAACAAAAATTTATTAATTTTGTTGAGGTGCATAGAACGGAGCCAATCCGAAAGAAGGAAAAGCTTTGCTTTAGATGGCATGAAAGTCGTAAAGGGTTCCAGATAATTATTACCTGAAGCACAATGCTCTCCTGAGTCGCAAAAAAATTCAAATTTTCCCTGTGGGCTTAAACTGAGAACAAAAGAAGTTCAACTTTAGGCTTTAAATTAATCCAGAGGAAATACTCAGAAATTTAGAAATATTGTACATAACTGTATAAAATACATAGTCCCGCGAAGGAAAACACTGTCTTAACACGCCAGTTTCATTTTTGTATATGAGGGTTGTGCATTGTTAACTCGTACGGAGAAGTTAAGTAATGCTCTGTTTGTAGAAATACTACTCTCTAGTGTGATATAATTGATGTTTCGCTTTTGGGACCCATTGTGATCAGTTGTAGCCGTTATTTTCAACAGCATACAGTACACAATTCATGTAAATTGAATTTAATCTTCTGAAAGTGGCTTCACTTTATTGCCGAAATGTCCATTTAAAATTTCTCGTGCTTTTGAAGGCAGTAGTGTTTGTTACTTATACTTGCGTTTATAAGACTAGACCATGACAATAAGCTTATTTATCGCGAACATGAAAACTTATAATTTTTAAATTCACAATTCTCAATAACATGCACAGTTCTTACATGTCACAAAATGCGTGAAAATGTCATCAACCAAGAGTGGTACAAGATGGGTGGCAAGGCGTGCTGTATGTAGTTCAAGTGTTTATACAAACACGTCACAAGCTCAACTCGCACTTTAACGCACGCCCTAGAACAATGTTGAACTGTTCATCTTTAAATTACATAGGATGATAGCTTAACACGAAGAATTGCATTTAATTTTGAATGCAAGATTGCAACAGCTGTTGGGACATAAGGGTGACAGATAAAATTAATCTAGTTGTCAATGATTCGGTAATGGTGAACTCAGCCGGACTGATATAACAGCATTATTCAATTTATTTCTATTATTTAGGGCACGCATGGCTTTCACAATTTTAAACTCGAAAGTACATTCGTGCAAGTTAGCCTTAATCAGTTAAGTAATAATTAACTTCTTAGGGTAATCTACGTTCAGGCTTTTCTTAAAAGGAGGAAGCGTTTGTGGAGGCGAAATAGCTAGCATAAATTGAAGACAATAAGATGCCATGGACGTAACTGATATTAAACACGACGTTCTCTTGGTCTCTGTGACAAATTATCAAGGACCCTTGGAGAAACCGAACAGCACTTATTCCCACAACGGCAGGATGTGCTTCTGTCTGATGAGCTCAGTTGTGTCCTGGCATCGACAGCTGCATAAGTGAAAGATAGTGATTCTAAATCGAAGAAAGAAGTTT
This sequence comes from Platorchestia sp. MABIK, assembly GCA_014220935.1. Lineage (NCBI taxonomy): Eukaryota > Metazoa > Arthropoda > Malacostraca > Amphipoda > Talitridae > Platorchestia > Platorchestia sp. MABIK. The sequence continues at coordinate 77,577 of JACJUY010002129.1, forward strand.
CTACACCTTTTTCACTTCAAATTAATCAAAGTCGGGTTCAATTTAACCCAAGTCAAGTTCAAATTAATCCAAGTCAAGTTCAAATCAATCCAACCCTAAGTTGAGTTAAGAATAGAGATAATCACTAGTTAATTTGAGCGTTTTTGGTGTTAAGGGGGCCATCCGGATTTTTCAACTTTTTTCATCCGATTCGTTTGAAATTTGGTTAATATATGTATTTGTTAAAAGTAAGCTTTTTTTACTCATGTAACTTTTTCGATTTAGGCCCTATTTTTTTGAAAAAACGAAAAATTAGTTTTTTGGTTCATTTTTTATCGATATTTCAAAAGAATAGAAGTCATTGAGTTTTTATGCTAGAACAAAACCAAAGACAGTTTTAGAATCCTTGAAGCATTTCTAACAAAAGTACGGTAGAAATTTTTGACATTTGTAACTTTTTTTATTTGCGACATTTTACCACTAACTCAAATATACACTAATTTTGGGTTTTGAGCTTGATAGATAATATCTTTTGCACAATTTGGATATTTACTACCGTACTTTTGTTTAAAATGTTTTAAAGATTCTAAAACTATCTTTGGTTTTGTTCTAGCATAAAAACTCACTGACTTCTATTTATTTGAATGTTCACATATATAATTTTTCAGGAGAGTCCAAAATAAAAATATATTTATTGAACTGTAATATCATGGAAAATTTTTGTACATGAATGCTGTTTTCATGTTCTATTTTCATCTACGAATAATCTGCAATATTTTCCGTGTGAATTTCAATTTCACATGTACGAAATATCGTGCATTTATAATATAAAAATATATTCTCCTTTATTTGAGTACTCAAAATGGAGCTGTTGCTGCAACACGCGAAGATTGTTCTGTAGAAATTTTCGGACTCTTGTAGAGTAGAAGACTATTTCGTAAAAGACATGCTCTTTTGTAGATAATGGTCGTCACTTTTTTCAATCCAAAATATTTATTTTCCGAATAGAAAGTTTTAAAATAAAAAATAAAAATTTTCGAACACAGAAAGTTTTTTCCGTATGCAGAGCTCTTTTCCGCTTAAGATTCTACCTAAATAACGAACAACTCCCGCTCCCATGAGGACTAACGTGAATGAGGCGCAACATTGCCCATGTAAGCACAGCATTGCCGACAACATCCTCCACTTGTTTTGGGAAGCAATCTTCGTGAGGAAATTCAAGCCCCTATAATCCATGTAAGTAAGAATCATTTCCCAACAAGAAATATTCAATCACCTCTGGTCCCCTTCCGACTCCCTTTGGACCCCGCTTGGGGGGGGGGGGGGTTTCACGCGTCGGTAGCACCATAAAATATTAGGACACAATAATCCATCACCCAAGGATCCTTTTCCAACAAAAAAACTAGTCAAATTTTGACGATTTCCGACCCCCTTTGGAGCCCCCCTTGGGGGGGTTCTAGAGTCCGTACCGCCATAAACTTTCAGGGCACAATAACCCATCCCCTAAGGAACCTTTTTCGCCAAAAAAAAATCTCCCATGTGGCCCCCGGGGGCCACATTTGGCCTCGGATGACTCGCATTAAAATGTATCAATTGGATGTGATGAGCGAGACAATCGTTTTTCCTTTCAGCGAGGAATATATAAAATTTCCGCCAATGTTGCAATCAACAGTAAAGACAAGCTGTCGTAAAATGTGCTAAGTCTCCAGCATCAGAAGGCTGAGTGTGATTAAGATCTTTGAGCGGCGCAATAGAGACAAGTCAACTATAAAAACTTCGTATTACACTACTCATTAAAGTTGTTTTATAATTCTACATTAATAGCATTATGCATCCATTTAAATATTTATTTTCAAATGGTAATTATATGTTACCCATAGTAGTATCGAGGATTTATTTGCACTCATATAGAGATTCATATACGTGAAATTCCACTTTATCACATATATGAAATCATATATAGATGCAACGACATAAAGTTACTATTGGGCGAAATGTGCATAGATATCATCTTTGAAAGAAATATACAAATGTGATTCCCTGAGTACTTATGTACGATACCGTTTGATTACAATATATTCGAGTACATTACTACACAGATACATTCCTGCATTAGCAATTAAAATGCTGCCATTCCTTCAAAATAATAGGCCAAGGCACATACATATATTATCTATATTGTTCATAGGAAAAATTGTGGAACATAAAATTGTGGAGGAACAGGAGACATAATTGCGAAATTATTTTTAACAGTAGGTATTGAGAAATGAAGAAGAACACCAGTGTTGTTTTTAAAACTTTTCCCTTGAATAATTCGTTGATCTACCTCTTTCAGTAAATCGATCACTCTAAAGTGGTTATTGAACGATTTTCAAAAACTTAAATTGTTCGAAAAGGAAACAAAATTACTGCATTGTTAAAAAAGACAATTCAAATATGCTAGTTTAAAGCGGAGATGTAATCAATTAAAAAGTCGGGGACATTTGTGTGCGACACCCGGAATATCAATTTAATTCGTCCTAGTTAATATCCATCAGCTAATTTTGGCAGGCACTGCAGGAGTTATGCAGAGGCAATGTAAAATTTTGAGATTCATTTGATCTGAACAGAAAATTTGCGTACGTTAATCAGTCTCACCATGTGAAAGAATGTGGGAAGTCTGGCAGGAAGTTACGGTAGAACAGAAAGTACAGAACCAAACGAGTTTGTCGATTTCATGTTTTTTTGTCGGACTCATAAACCAAAAGACTTCTGCATCTTTTGACGTGAAATTCCAACGATCGACAGGAATTGCTGACTAAAATAATCGGTATACAGTTCAAGCATTGAAAGCTGTGGTACACACCAACCGTCTCGACAGCAAACTTGGCGTAAAGGAATTGAGAAATTATGAAATTCATGTTCAAAACAAACCTCTTGAACTGCGAGCAGTTTCAATCATCGATGGCATAAAAACTAAATGAATGATATTTTGCACCTAATCGATTGCCTGATCCCAAAACATAATCCTTTTATCATTATTAGTTCAAATATTAATGTATGTCTGTTTCTAAGAAATAATTCTTGGCTATGGTAACCGAATCTGTCACCCTATGAAATCAATGCATCATGTGTTAGTTTTGTCAAATGGCTCAGTCCGTTGAGGAAACATCTATTTAATTTGAATATGTTAAAATTTAATCTCATATCGAATTCCCAGGTCTCCACGCATGCATTTATTTCTTTTGTCTTGAAAATTTTTACACTCAGCTCGTAATGTATATCATGACGAGGAAAATTTACTTGGAAGAGGCTTTATCCATTCATTTGATGCATTAAAAGAGACGACCTCGAGTCAAATATTACTCTTCAACGATTCTTGCCTCGCATCACAGATACGGTCATTAAGGCTACTTACGACGGTGATAGAGAGACGGACCAAGCAACCAACTGACCTACCAACCAAGAAAGCAATTACCTTGTGTTATTATTTAGTTGATCATGCAAGGTTTCATGCTAACACTAACAAAGTTTTCCAAGCATGGCAATGGAATCGAAATCGAAGCTACTGTATACACTGTTAATACCAACATGTATACTGTTAGTACCAACATGTACACTGTTAATCCCAACATGTACACTGTTACTTCCAACATGTACACTGTGACTTCCAACATGTACACTGTTACTTCCGACATGTTCCCTGTTAAATACCAACATATACGCTGGTATTTAGCAGCGCAGGAGGTCTCTGAGCCTATGTTTTCGTAGGTTTCTGCGCCTGCGCCGAAAGCAATTTTTACAAAGACAACAAATGCTATCAGAGTATCATTGGCACGGTATTTCAGAAATGAACATCTTAGTTATATCGAACACTCTGAAAATCGCCATGAAAAATGAAAAGCCAATCCTTGCAAGTCATACTGATGCCTAAACAGTAATTCACGCCCAAGAGTAAGCTTTTGCATTAACTCTCGAGAAAAGGCAGTACAATTCTCCTGGGTTCCAAATAGTGACTACTTTAATTAAAATTAAAATGATTTTTTGCCTTACCTACAAACAGTATTACCGAACAAGAAACCCATTACGGCTTCTTAAGTGTTAACCCGATTTTAGATTTCTTCACTTAAAAAAATAGAGATATTCTTAATCGACATCTACAGTTTCAAACAACAGCTGAAGCTTTGTGTTTAGAACTTTCCAAACTTCTACTTGGGACTTGGGACGCATATTTATTGTGCAACTCTCCACCAAAAAAATTACAAGAATAATACAATCGTACGCGTGCCCTATCTTTAAGTCTATAGAATGTAAGCTCCATCTTCAAAATTTTCAAGTATTTTGTAATTATTGTCTCTACCATAACTTTAACTCAAATCCATTTGCAATTAAATATTTTTGTTTTTTCAGCCTATGAAGTTATGGCTGAAATAGAAATGGAAAAAGCCTACTTCACAGTAGTCGATTACATCATACTTACTTTGGTACTCTTGGTATCAATGGGCATCGGCGTCTACCACAGTATCAAAGGCAATAAGACTACCGACGACTTCCTTCTGGCCAGCCGGTCCCTCTCACCCATACCCGTCACCTGCTCGCTAGTGGCCTCCTTCCTGTCGTCAGTGTCAATCTTGGGTAAGGACAAGTTATGAACATGCAGCGTTTATGATCACTTTCGTATATGTATTTGCTTCTAAACGAGTTAATATTACACCTCTTCCCGTCAAGTGCGAAATTACAGTGATAGTTGTCCTAAATTTAAACTGGTAATTGTTTGAATTGACTTGCCCATAACGCCACTTTAGTGTCAGAGAGCGTCTGAAAATTTGAGTTGTTTGAAATTTTAAACTACTTCGGTAAAAATTCAACCGTGATTTCTAATACTGTGCTTTTGACAAAACTGAAAGCAGTAGACGATATCACAACTACATTAAGGAAGTGGTACAAGACCACTTGGGGGAAGTAAGAACTTACGACGAGTGAGAGCAAAAGAAACAATATTGCAATGCAATAAATTTGAGAGAGGAATGCTTAATAATTAAGCGCACGACAGAGCAGGGGAAAACTGGGCGGTTTGTTTTGCATTGTATTCGTGTCTTCTATGACAGATTGAGACAGCGTGTTCTGCTCCGTTAATACAATTTTGTGAAATAGTTCATGCTGACGTAAAAGTTCTTTGAATGGGAAGCAGAGATACAGTACATCATTGCACTTCTTCATGAGACATCGAAATCTACAAATGACCTAACATAAATTCAACTTTGATTATAATTCGTGTAATTTTGATCATTCACAAGCGAAGAGAAGCAAATGACCCTTTATCCAGTTTGTGCCCACCCAGAGAGATTGGCACAATTTTTTTTAAGAAAACATCTTATGAATCAGTTTCCACATAGCCTGTCTTTCCGGATTTAGGCTGGTCAAATTTCATTTTCAGCACAAAACGATTTGAATTGAATGATATTTGAGAATATTTTTTACCACCTTCTTCAGATCTATAGCGATGTTTATGAAAAAATTTCAGGCAGTTTTTCCTTTTTAGCTCCAACTTCAGAAAAATACTGTAATATTATCTTGTCATCTTATTAGAAACCCTTGAGTTCATATTGCTGTAAAAATAACGAATAAATTAAGGGATCCTCTCATATAACTAACAATTTTATAGTTCTGTGCTACTAATGCTATCGGGAACGGCGAAGAAATTTTCCTCAATCCTCTAAGTTATTCGTAGTTTCACAAAAATTTAAATTTGAAGGATTTTTTCTCGAGAACTGCACCATGTGATTTTCTTTCTTAATTTAAATGGTTTTGATGAATTGTGTGATTTTCGCTTCCGGATGAATTTATTGATGACTTTGGTGATAACTCCTGTAGACCATAAGTTGCACCAAGTCCCCCAGTTTAACTTTAGTTCCAACTTATTTGGCGTATACAAGAAGTAAGTTTTACCATGCGATCACTCTATGTCGCTCGTGCAGAACACTCAAGGCCATGTGAACTTCTTGTATCGGTTTTCTTTAATTCCAATATTAGGAGTTTTCTATCTTGGTTTCGATTTACCAGTCATTTCAATTCTGCTGCTTCTAAATTTTAATTTTGAGAGTAAGCTCGACTGCTCGACAGTCTTTCTTCTGTACAACGCTGATTTTCATTACACTCGACAGAGTAAATCAGTCTGACTTTATCCCCAGGACATCTATGAATTTAGCGATCCAAGTGTAGCTTCTGCATAGGGCGGCTAAAATTATAGATGTTGGGGCGAAAAAGTTAGACTGGGAAGTGTTCCTTACATTCCAATTGGAACATCGTTCAGTGAGCAAACTTTATTACTAACTGTTTTCATTTCAGAGTCACCGTTTTTTTGTAGATAAGAAACTAATTTATTCAGTGGAAGTTGAAGGCTAGTTTTACCTAAGTAACAATGGTCCCAAATTCCGTCAAAAACTTTATGATGAAACTAGACTTCTATAAACGTAATACTGTAGGATATAACATACGTTATAGACTATGATGTACATTTATAGTTAATGCATGCTTTGTCCGTCAGGTTTCACTGCTGAGACATACGCATTTGGTGCGTCGATATGCTGGATGATGTTTGGTCTGGCTTGCGGACTGATCATCACTATAAATGTTATCGTCCCAGTCTTCTACGACCTCAAAATGAAGTCTGTCAACGAGGTATGACCCGTATGAATTTAGTATAATGTACATTAACTCTGATCACTAAAAAATGTTACGCGAAAAAAATGCTAAAAAATTTGATGTTTTATTCAAAGATGTTTTGCAGACAAGCTCAGTCAACAGTACTCAACAGTACTTTATTATTCAACGTATAATTAAAATTAGGGAGGGAAGAAATCAACAGCAAACTGAAATGCAAAATTCCTACACATCAGATTAAAATTTCAAAAAGCAAAAAAAAAACCACTCATGTCAAAACAGGTGTTCACTTTGCTTATATCTCAGATTCACTAAATATTTACAAGCAAAAAATAAAAAATCGAAAACGCTTCCGTGTCCAATTCCTTTATCAGTTCTGTAAAATGCAAAGTATGATCAATATTACTATTAAACAGAGAACAATTCTATTGAAAAAACAGAGTGGGGAAAAAGACGACACAAAGCTGGTTGTTAATTTAGCGATGTGAATGCATAACATTAATGGTAATAAATAAATGAACAGCAATGGTAGTCTTCATGTACAGGCACGTCGGAGACTTCTTCGGTTAGCAAAGAAGTCGGAAGGTGGTGCATCCGACGGCCGCCCACGTCAATTTAGACAATAACCGTGACCTGTTGAGATAAATAGGAAAACACGTAAATAATTTGATGGTGGTAGGGTTTAGAGCTGCCGAGAATAGATTAGAGATTCTGAGTTAATAGATTAGGCAAGGCATCCTACACCTGGAATATGATCAAGATATTGGAATTTACGTTTCAAGTCACGGCTTTAATTCATGAGTACGGCTCGAGAACGGGAAACTACAGCCTTGAAAGGCTAGTGAGGAACGTTCGGGACAAATGCACCTACTTATCCCCAAACGCACCCACATAAAGGATCCCTTGAAGTCCACATGACGAAGACGAGATGAGAAGGTCGATGACAGGCCGCTCGGCCGCTGAGGTGCTGGACTGCAGTAGGTGGCACTGGCTCCCATCAGGGTTGACTCCGTTGTACAGGAGACGAGAAGTAGCCGGGTGCGAAGCAGTCGCGGAGCGGAGCGAGACCGTAGTTGCAGCCGTCATCACGCCTCAACCGTCAGTCACCTGCCCTCTTCACGACGTCAAGCGTAGGGAATCGTAGTGCAGGTCATAGGCGTTATTAGACGAAAACGCACATCCTGGCGACTGCTTCGTTGAATAAATTAGGAATTACAGATGAACAATTACAGTGCTCCATACATAGGAAGGCGTATAGCAAGATGTTTATGCGATGGGTGTTGGAGCGTGTCTGAGGTTTTTCAGGCACGACATTCTTAGTTATAGTTTAAGAGGCGTTCGTGTTGAAAGGGTGCTAATCAGTTTGTAAATAAGGGCACACTGTTCCGAACGTCCTCGAAAATTGTAAATGTTCATAACTAGGTTCTTAAAATTAAGATGCATTAATACTAAATCCCCGATTAAGAAAGAATGGATTTCTTCAACACGTAAGTATAAAACTACGATTGATAATGAATTCCAGACCATACATCGAAGGGGAAAAAACAGAGAAAAGAGACAATAATGCATTATCTCTCGGAAGGGGGTAACAGCTAAGAATGTTTAAAATCATTTTTCCCCTAAAAACATGAAACGATTCTCAAATCTTATGGTCTAAATCAAAGATTAACAAAGTAAGATTCGGTTCTTTTTTCTGACTCAAGAACTCTATTCCCAGGCTAATGCTCTCTTCTGATGTCCACAAGAATAGTTGTGCGCAGTGAGCATAGGAGAATGTCGAAATGACGTCACTCAATATTTACGCGAGAGTGGCAGAACACCACAGAAGGAGTTTTCCTACCGGTAACTTGCTGCTGACTTATCCTCCTCTTTCAGCATTACGCACAAAGCTGAAAAGTGCAAAAACTATTATTCATGATGATGATTTTAGAGTAATTGACAGTTTTTTCCGTTTTTCCGTTTTTTCCGACTCACAATCAGTATATAAAATATTTTGATTCATGTTCAACATGTACAACAAGAGTTTCATTTACAACAGTCATCTAAGCTACTTTCTAGCGTTACTATGATCCTTTGTGTTGCTCCCTAGTACGAAGTTGAACTTACGCTAAGTATGAGGTAAATAGATTCTGCTATTGCACTCTCAGAGTACTACATCGGCAGCTGTTAATAAGATGGCTTATGAACGAGTTTTTTGACGAGACTATAGCACACAAAATTATTCACATATTTTTCGTTGATATGAAATTAGTGAATATAATCGGGAAACAATGTTGAATGTCTTTGGCAAGTAAAACGAACTTCTAGAATATTCTTTCCCCTTCAAATCAGTACATCATCCTGCGATTCAAGAGCCCTGCATTGATGTACATGATGCTGATCATCAACAGCATTAACCAACTGCTGATTCTCGGCATCATCCTGTACGCCACCTCGCTCGCCCTGGCTGCTGTCACTCCAATATCCATTGATGTTTACATCCTGGTCACCGGCGTTGCTGCCACCTTGTACTGTTCTATTGTGAGTAAATGGAATTATGAACTCGTTACTTTGTGCTCCCCTGGTGCAAAGCACGCTGAATATGACTAAGATCCTTTTGAAATAAATCTTTCACTAAGCAGTCATAAGAATTTACCGTTTTTTAGGGGAAGAACGGTTATATTACATGAAATTCCAGATAAAACTTCCTGCATTGCGAATAAACAGTAAAAAACGAGAGCGGAGGATTTTGAAAGAACCACGTCACGTAGTACACTCGCAGCGAGGAAGGAAAATTATGAAATCATATGTTCTCAGAGTATCATTGTTTCAAAATACTCTTTTTGATACTTCTGAAATGGAATTAAACTCGATGATTCTTTCTCCTAATTTTCTTAAATGTTATCCTACTTCAGCCACTGAAGTCACGTCCATAAAATATGTAGGGTCTATCAAACTGGTAGCGATTCAGTAGAATTTTCCAAGCGGGGGATCACTTAAAAAGCTGGTGTGGCAGCTAGAGTTGACATTCAGCCCATAATCCTCAAGATAGATTATCCACGGAGGCTATCATTAGGCACTAGCATAAACTCATTAGGACAAATTATCCATAAAGAAGTAGAGCGTGAATTTGAAATATAAAGACACTAAAAGTATTTTTTGAGGAACCGGAGGTTTTAATAAACGTCAGTTGAATGTTTTAGAAGTTTGAACTTGACCCCGCTTTGCGAGTGAGGTCATTGCTGATGAAGGGTCTTCAATATTTGGGTCAACTTAACTACCAAGAATGTCTGGTTCTTCCTTATTTTTTTAGTAAAAATGCTGCCTTGAACAGTAAAAACCTTTGATAGTTGGGTTGGGTTACGGTAAAATTCAAGATCAATTAGGCTTCTGGCAAAACGTTGTACCAATCATTATGCGCGTCTCTTGGTTGTTAAGTAGCGAATGACGAGCGAACCTTCTACGTCTTTGATGAAGAGCAAACATATCGAGATAAAATATAATTCTAAGTCGGAACAAAACCTGTAAATCTGAAAATTTCGATAGGCTGACACTAAGTAGCTGTGGTTCAACTCTGAATAAAAGAACGAAAATGTTGTCCTGAACTAATGGATTAAAATTCTGGACATATTTCAGGGAGCGAATATAGTTTTAAAGATCGTCAAATAGAACGAAAATCAACCATACGTATCATAGAGAGACATCATTGGAAGCTAACGAGTACATTTGTGGTAAACGTTGTGATATATTCAATGCATCTACGAGCTCGTTAGTGCCACAGGTAGTCTCAAATTGTATGCCAGATTCATGCACAATAACGTTTAACTTGTGTTTCCTTTAAATGTTACTTTTTTATTGAGAGGAAACAAAATATTGCAGTCTTTTTATGTGAAGGCTTAAAACAACAGTGTAGAATTACTTACTTCGAATATTTTCGTAGCGATAGCCAAGCTAAGCAAATGGCAGCGACAATTCGAAACTGTTAAAGTCATTAACACTTTGACCGCGACGTGAGCCACCGGTGGTATACGAAGAAGGTTTTCATAATGCTGCTAACCGACCAGTAGTCACAAACTTAGTTTTCATAGCTACTTTAATGTAAAATAAATAAAGGCACGATCTTTTACGGTAGCTATTTTCAACATTGCTTACTACAATTGAATTTGAGTTGAATATTGAACTTCAGTTTTACCCGCCACAATCAAAGTGTTAACCAGTTTTTATTCCCTGCAGGGAGGCATGAAGGCGGTCGTATGGACAGATTTGTTCCAAGCTATCATCCTGCTTGTCGGTGTGATCTTGGTCACTGCCAGCACCATCTGGAAAGCTGGCGGACTGGCCAATGTTTGGCACATTGCTAGTGAGAACGGAAGACTGGAATTCTTTGAGTAAGATATTAATAACTGTTTCAAGCGCTATCTCAGCTGTGCTAATACTGTTGGTTCATCTTATATCGTTGGAGATTTCTTACTTTGTAAATTTATGGTTTATCGCTGTAAATGAATTTTATGATTATTTATACATATATAAATATTTGGAAATATATTCCGCTACATTTTGCATGACTAATTTGATCTATTTTATGTATTAATTTTCCCACAATACAGTTTAACATGGATCAACGGCCTTTTCAGAGCGTAAATTACACTTCAAGGCTACTTCCTCAATCTAGTGTAGGTGGCGCACTAATCCCAGTACCAGTCGAATGACGCCGGTAACAGTAAATGTAATATTAGGACGATAATGTTGACGTCAAAAAATCATTAAAGAACATGAGTTAATTCCAATGTCTTTGAATTATTTTTTAATGTTGACGTTGAAAGGTTAATTATAGCCCATGAATTTGTTCCAGTATCCTTGAATTATTTTTTTTACTGTTCACGCAGCATGAGGCTTGGCCTGTACGAGCGCCAGACCACCATCAACTCCTTCATCATGGGGATGACCGCCTACGGGTACACCTTCAGCTTCCACCAAGCTGCTGTGCAGAGATACGCGACGCAGCGTTCCTTGCGTAGTGCCAAAGGGTGAGCCTTTTATCATACCGTCTCACTGGTTTCAGAAACAATATATACAGATTTGTTACAGAAATAATTGATACTTGAGAACAATTTTTAAATTTCTAAGCATACCTGTATGAGGTTTTCATGATCACTAACACGAATCTTTTTCATTCAGGAGCCACAATCGCGTCGCCAGAAAAATAATTTTGGCACCCAATCCTTTAATGTTTGTGGGTTAGGTCTGATGCAACCTGACACAGTTAATCTTTTGTTACCCTTGTCAATATTGTTTCCTTGTGACATCAATGCAATCCTCGCTTGTTTTTGAGGACAGGCTGAGGACAAGTTCATAATAGCACTGTTTGGACATTGATCATTAAAGATGATTTTGACCTTTTTAAATATTTCCCTTCATAATTCCCGTCCAAGCATTGATTGAATTTCTTAATTCCAATCGAGTAGCAAGCGTTCATTCAAGCGACGCAATTAATTTTTTTTGTAAACATGGAGCCCCTCTGAACATGAATTTTCTACTGCCATGTTATCATGTTGAGTGCTTGGAAATAATCGGACCTGTTTTCCAGAGTGATGTATGGGGGCTTGGTGGGACTGTGCATCACTTTGACGATTATTTTCGCGGGCGGCATCGGCATTTATGCCGTGTATCATGGATGTGACCCTCTCGCGATGGGCATCGTCAAGAAGATTGACCAAATCATGCCGTATTACGTGATGGAACACCTGGGATTCCTCACTGGCGTTCCTGGTTTATTCGTCGCTTGTCTCTTCTGTGGAACATTGAGGTCAGGCACTTTCGTACGTCTGTGAAATCAAACTACAGCGTCAATAACGTTGTGCTACCCCTTCAATGATAGTTTTGTAAAATATTAAAAGGTCAAATGAGGTACAAGAGGTGTTACAGTTACAGTAGACTCTCGTTAGAGGACTGTAAATACCTGGTTAACTCTTCAACGTCAGCATTTTTGCACTCACACTCCCGTTAACACAACCACATTCATTAAGCTGTCTGTGGCATCAAGTAGTCATTGACATCAGGACCGCGAAGAAGCTGCCTCTCGGCAGGGAATTCCTAAGGTACAAAATTACCAAAAAACAATTTACAGTGCCTGTTTTCGAAAGAGGACCGTATAGTCCTGATGGTCCTGTTTAAAGGTCGAGTGTGGTTAACGAAACAGGAAATTCATGGTTCGGTATAATTGTGGTAGGATACGTTAATTAGAGAGTAGTACAGGTGCGATAGGTTTGATTTAGCAAGCTTAGTACCAGGTTAGCTAATGGTAGAATAAGTTGAAAGACTGGTTGCGAAAGATCAGGTCACAATCGATCATGACAGGTTCAGTAATTCATGAAAAAAAACGAGAACTTTATTCTAGGACCAGCTGGTATAGTTTACATCACAAGTCATCGTCTAGAGCTGCTTACTCTTCTGGAATGTTATCTGTTGATTTTGAATGAATGGCCGTGAAAGTGTCAGTAACCGTGTCTGTCTCTACATATCTGAACATAGGGACATATATCTATTCATGTTCTGATAAAAAACCTGTCTGCAGCTCCATTTCGTCGATGTTGAACGCTGTTCCTACGATGGTCTGGAGTGACTTCCTGTCCGAACTTCACTACTTCCAAAAAGCTTCTGAGAGAACCAGGACCCTTGTAAATAAGCTTATAAGTAAGTTTAATATAGCGAACATCATTTTAATTCACTGAATTTTCCTTCCGTTTCTTTAGCCATGAAGACTCGCAAAGAAAGCGAAAAACAAATACCCGGTGCACTCACAGTGTGAACTCAGTTGTTGAGCTGTGGTAAAAACAATATCTACACTGTGTCAGATGAAATAAAAATGTGGCAGCCTAATTAGTCCTGTGATAAAAATAATTGCAAAATCAGGAAACAGCGTCGGGAAATAATTTTGAAATCGTTGGAAAAGTTTATTTTTGACAACAATTACCGATTTGAATTTGAGATTCATGATCAGGAAGATATCAATTTTCCCTTTTGAATGGATTTTAAACAAAATTAAAAAAAATTAGGGTGCAAATGAATGAAATCGAACTTCATAGATTGAAATTACATCCCGATCTATAATATCCTGCATGACTCATATTTCGACTGAGAAGATTTTCCTCGACACCCATACGTCACCATAGGAGTTAGGAATGAACACTCAGAAAAATTTCCGCGCATGTGTATCAAACTGTCGGTCAGAGAAATTTTGGTAAACATACATATGAGTACATCTCCTTGGATCTAATGATCATCCTCATTGGTAAAGCTAAATCACTTGCTTATTCGCATATTGAACAGCGAACAATATCCCGGAAAAAAAATGTTTCAGAAATTTGTGAATGGATTATAAGTTTTCCCCGAAGCCAAATGATATATTCAGTATTTTGGTTTCAATTTGCAAAAAGTTTAGTTCATCAGAGCAATTAATAACTAATCTGAGAAAGTGAAGTATTTATGTGAAATAATACTGACTTGCGGTAAGTGCGTCAAGGTTGGAACAGTTATTCCTATCATACACCCTATGACATAGGGAACAATTTTGTAGTAATTTGACTGATGATGTACAATGATGATCCACACATGAACGTGGGTTTATGAGACAAATACTTTCTTAGTGCAAGCTCAGTTATTTCTCAAATGACCACCTATTGAAATACACTAAATAATTGCACCACAACGGAGGTGCACGAACGTCTCCGAAGCCATGACAAAACCATAACTTCTGTCTTCTAATGCGTTCCTTATTTGACGATAGCGGTACATCTTTAGTGAACTTGTAGACTTGCCTTCTAAAAGTATTCAAACCCATTCACATCTTCACACGGAAACCACAGTTCTTTGTTACTATGTAAAAAATTGAATTCAAATATGTCTGCAGAAGTGAAAGTGGTGACATCCAGACTCCTGTCATCAGGTTCATGAGAACCAGGTTCATGACGACCAGGTTCATGACAACCAGGCTCATGACACCAGGTTCATGATAGTCAGGTTCATGATAACCAGGTTCTTGACAGTCATGTTCATGACAACCAGGTTCATGACAACCAGGTTCTTGACAGTCAGGTTCATGACAACCAGGTTCATGACAACCAGGTTCATGACAACCAGGTTCTTGACAGTCAGGTTCATGACAACCAGGCTCATGACAACCAGGTTCTTGACAGTCAGGCTCATGGCAACCAGGTTCATGACAACCAGATTCATGACAGTCAAGTTCATGACAACCAGATTCATGACAACCCTGTTCTTGACAGTCAGGTTCATGACAACCAGATTCATGACAGTCAGGTTCATGACAACCAGGTTCTTGACAGTCAGCTTCATGACAACCAGGTTCATGACAACCAGGCTCATGACAACCAGGTTCTTGACAGTCAGGTTCATGACAACCAGGTTCATGACAACCAGATTCATGACAACCAGGTTCATGACAACCAGGTTCATGACAACCAGGTTCATGACAACCAGGTTCATGACAACCAGATTCATGACAACCAGGTTCATGACAACCAGGTTCATGACAACCAGGTTCATGACAACCAGGTTCTTGACAGTCAGGTTCATGACAACCAGGTTCATGACAACCAGGTTCATGACAACCAGATTCATGATAGTCAGGTTCATGACAACCTGACCCACACTGAGTGATATACGAGTAGTAATACATGTTGCCGAATTTTTAGACAAGTGATCTTATAAACATAGTTATCCTGAACGTCTGTTACTTATTTTTCACTAGATTTTTATTACAGTTTTCATACTTTGATTCTTCGTTTGTATTTTGTCAGATACAGAGAATATCTCTCTTTTACTCTCGCTATGGAGACATTTATTCAATTTAAATATAACTGGAACAATTGACTGCAGTGAAAATTCGAATACCTCACACATCTCTTAGCGCAAATTACTAGCAATGACAATACCCTGACAGCAGGACCAGCGAGAGCCAAGAATTTATCGCTTAACTTTCATAACAGAATAGAACAGATCGTTCAAGATGATCAATATTCACACTGAATTTGATTACACTTGTTTATTTGGCTTTTTCTTGTTTTAATCAATCTCAAACGTTACTTCCATGCATGAATCAGCTTGCATAACAAAATTCCTAATTGCAATGTTTGTTTCATGCAAGTTATATAATCTGAACGAGCAACGCATTGACACTGATTGAAAACGTGCATGGACAAAAAATTGTTTCGGTGTTAATGACAACGAGCCTCAGTGCAATGAAAAAAATCTGGTCCTACTACAAAAGTTGCTATGAATAAAAAGAGCTATTTTAAATTTCTTAAGCCTTCTTCCCTTGAACATTCGGCAGCACTGGTACTTGGACTAGTGATGATAGGCCTGGCATTCCTGGCTGCGAGAGCGCAAGGTGTGCTCCACGTTGCAGTCGCCGTGTACTCTGTCATCACGGGACCAATTACTGGCGTCTTTGTGATGGGCCTCGCCGTGCCTGTCGTGGGCAAGAAAGGAGCCATCGCAGGATTTCTCTCCTCAATGGTGGGTCAAATGGTCTATTCGCTGTAGCTAATATCTCAAAGGTATGCTCATCTAATAAGAAAACACTCATTAGTGATTAACTCATGAACTCAAAACTCATTGAGTGTATGTATGTTTAGGCGGTGAATGTCATAGTGAGTGACGTATTCGCATAAATGGACTGTTTTCACTTATATTTTAACAGTCACTAAAGTTAGAAATACGTCAACTAGTGAAATATATCTAATTAACAAGGATATGAAAAATGTGGATATTTCAAAGCTCATAGGCTTGCAAAATGATACTTTAGTTTAATAGTAAACGTGAAGTACGGATTTATTTCGATGACGTGGTCGACAAAACTTATTTCTATTCTCGTTCATTGATCTTTAATCGAATGATAACTTCTGCGTTCGGCATGCTCCTACTCAGGCCATAGAACAGAAATTAAAACTAAAGTGAACTTGTTGGTAAATAAACGAAATCACTCCAGAATAGTCATCTCTCACACACAGGGTTTTCTAACTTGGATTGTTTTTGGAGCCCAACTCTACGGTGTAGCCTCTTCGAGGTTACCTCTACAGACACATCTCTGCGAAAATTCGAACGTCTCTCTGAACCTCAATTTTACGACTGAAATTCCACAGTCTGCGACACCGACACCAGAAACGTAAGGATATTACTGTAACTTAAAATAAATATTAATGAGAAGTCATAAAGGTTTAATTAACTGTCATCTTTAAATCATTTTTGAGCAGTTAAGATACTGTGGCTTACTAAACGCCAAGTTGAATATTTTTTTTAGGTATATTATTACATGATTGAAAAGTGTTACCAAACGAGGTTGTGCTCCTTATAATCATGAGGACGAGGATCAAGTATCATCAGAAGGTAACGCATATTTTACGTACGTTGTCTTTTCTCATTGTAGGTCATGTATTCCAGCTTTTTTGGCATTTCCGTAGCAAACTTTGCAAGTTTTGCACCCATGGGCCCAAACGCTGCAATTCAGAGTTTTTGGGGCCAAAAATTATTTCGGCGAAGCATCACGTTCGATTCTTATCCGGATTTGACCGTCCTGCTGATGCTCAGTTTGTGTGTTCAGGATCATTTTTTATATACGACTTGATTTCATGGCTAAGATGCTCTTGCAGCCGGTGCCAATTATTCTGCTGCCGGTTGCGAATCCCAGAGCTGAGGAGCATGCTTGGTCGAAGACAACAGCAAACCTCTTGGACGCTCTGGCCAAAGATAAAATAGGTCTTCTTATCTTAGATATTGACAATGAGATTTCCATGTCCCTTTGAATCGTTGAGAAGACGACGATAGTGCTCTTGACATTACTGCTGCCCTCAAACAGCATGGAGTTTTAGGTATTTCTGCATGCCTCAAGATTTTGTTCTTTACTCCTGACGGCATTGGATGAATGTTGTGATATCCAATTGATACGTTAATTTCAGACTCCGGTCATCCCAAAAGATTCTCTTTGTTGCTAGATATTGACTGTCGATCGATTGACGTCTCGGAATTTGACTAGAAGATGACCGATCAGGGACGTCTCCACTCAATCGATTGTATTAACTACCCTATGGTCTTTTTCACGACATTAAATAATCCTTCTGCGAATTCCTATTCACGTAGTACGTCGATTTACGGAAGGTTACTTAAGACAGTTATGGCTGAACTCAAAATCATTTCCTTAAATGAGAATCAGCGAATTTGATTACTATGCACTGTAACAAACAAACACAAGAGAAGACAAATTGACAAGTAATGTAAGAAGATCATTAAAAAAATTGAGGCAAAAGAAAAGTCTTTGACTACAACACATTATAGAAGCTTTTCGTAAGCTGTCACTTTTCATCAATTGAAAGTCATAACGGTAGCAATAAAATAAATTGCATTAAATTGCAGTTATTGTAATATTTGAAATATTTTTTTTAGACAGTAGTTAAGTATAGCAATGACAATAAAATAAATTTTAATAAATTATTGCTATAATAAAAGTTGCAATAATTTTTGGAGGCTGAAGTAATTACAATTGCATTAAAATAAATTGTGGTTATAATAGTTGCTGTAATTTTTGGAGACACTAGTTTTTAAAATCCTAATAAAACATCATTTTCTTCAATTTTTTTTTGGAGGAACATGGTGACACCCAATTTTTTAAGGTCTGGGTGAGTTTCTCAGTTGACATCATTCGTTATCGAGAAGAGTTGTAATCCCAACGAGTACAACCCATAACATAAAGGCGGAAAGTTCTCAGAAGCAAGATTTGAAAGATTTATTTACCATAAGTACGTGAAGTGCTATAAGTGAGACACAAGAGTACACTCATTATTTAAACAAACAACATTATTAGAAATGAGGCAAAGTAAGCAATGAGGCTTCTATGGGAGCAATAAACCAGCGGCAGCCTTCGGGGGTTTTATAAGGTGCTTGCTTCTACGTAACCTGGTAAAATTTTATACTTGATTTACTAAGTTTTCACTTTTAATTGAATGTCCGTATAAAAGATTAGGTTAGAGAAATGACACTTTTTTGAGTGCTAATTTGGGTAATCAACTTTCTTGTTTGTTTTATGTCAGTGCTCTGTTATTTTATTTTTTAAATTTTGGTGTTTGTTTGATTCAGTGTAATAAGATAAAAGCGAACTATTTCTCTAACCTATTTAAACGTAACCTAATCAATTTTGTGGACAATTCACTGTGTATGATATTAAAATCATGGTTTTGAAAAACAAAGCTGAGGAAGAAAACACACAAGTACCTGTTATTATATACTCCTATTTTCAGACGACCGCACAATGATGCAGGAAAAAGTGCAGCAAAAATCTAAATGCCTTTCAATCGTAATTTTCATTTCAATTGCGCTTTGTTTCGACTCATTCCATGTATGAGATGCAAAATATGTCAAAATCTCCTGACACGATATTTTTTTGAATGATTCTTATTCTTCGTTATGTTATCCTTCTTATTTTATATACTATTTTGAAATGATATTGCATATTATCCTTAAAAATTTCACGTTTTCTGATTTATTTTAATTCTAGGGGGAAATAACATTAATTTTACAGTTTTCGAGAAGTTGATATTTCATATATACTTTCATACATTTAAACGATCTATTAATTTCAGCATATTTATATTTCCCACCTTCAAACTTGAATACCCATAGTTATTAGGCTAGAAATTATACTTCGTATTTTTGAAACATTCTTTTACACATCGTAAAAAAAAAAAGCTTCTCCTTGCAACCTTTTTTCGTAGTGCTCATAATCGCAATTTCAGTGGTGTTCTAGAATGAAACGTAACGTAAAATTAAAAAAAATTATATTACAACCCAAGTATAATCAAAACCAATTCCGAAGGCAAGTAGCATATCCACAACGTTCATATCAACTCGCACCTGTCACCATAATCTGTTGAGGAACCTTACATTTTCAATAAATGCTTCCACATTTTTTTTCGTGGTTCACTACTGCGATTCGTAAATTTCCTTGCATACTTTGGATTTCATTGCATTCGTTCTTATCAATTCCCCCAAAAAATTCGATAGGGCTTAGTGTTGGACTTAAGCTTGGTCACCGCAAAGCATTTATTTCAATATATTTCAACCATTTAATTACAAATATTACAGTATGCTTAAAGAGAGCTTCACTGTTCGTTTCAAATTTACTTATAAAATTTGGATGTGTTGATCTTGTTCATGATTCTCTCAACCCTAACAAGGCTTCCAGTTTAATTGACTGAAAAACAACCCCAAAACATACGATTTCAGCCCTACTGTTTCCGTGCTTTAACAGTGTTTTTCGTCTAGAAAGCTTCATATTTTATGTCATAAAACATAATTAAAAAAAGGCCTTTGATCGACAAATTCAACTTTCGTCTCATCTGTTCACAAAGCCGATGGCAAGAAGCTTGTTTATTCATCTATATTATGTTTAACGTGTCTAGCCGTGAGAAGAGGTAATTTCTTCAGTCTGTATGGTTCCAGTCTTTCCTTTTCAAGTGTTCTTTGTTATGTTCGTCATAGAATATTAATTTCTTCCTAATTTCGATTGTGCAAACGACACTTTCCCTGTGATTCACGGGCCGTTGTAAAACTTCTCGCACTGTTCATCTCTGCCGATTGGGGTGAATGTTTTTCCTTCTTCTTCATCCTTGAATGATCTGAATGATCTAATATTTGTTATGCATCTGTATAATACTCTGAATTATTGATACGGGAACATCCAATTGCTTCGAAATTAATGCGTAATTAACGAGTCTTATTCTTGTGACCATCTACTAGTTTCCCGCTTAACTCGACGCTGAGCTCTTTTTGTTCGTCCTGATGTCGAGACCGTTGATCAAGTTAAAATGAGGAATTTCACGAACACTATCGTTACGTTAAGATAGAAGGATGCTCTATGATAAACTGGAACACCAGCATCATTAAGTTAAATTTACATGATACCGTAATAACGTTATTGACGTAGTTTGTTTCTTTGTTTGAAATGGGTGCAAACAAATGTGAACATGGTGCATACGCTAATATTGTTCATGATTTGTTTAAAGAAATATTTTTCCTGAGATTTTAAATCAATAATTTTTCTAGGTCCCCTTGAAACTTTTAGTAGAAGCATAACAACGAGATGTCGTTTATTGATGATTTTATTAAAAAAATTTCCAAGAATAATTCATGGGTAAGAATAGGTTTAGGCGTGTGATTATTCTGGTCTCTGACATTTACCCTGTCGTAACTTTCAACACATCGTTCAACTTCGACATTTATTTGCATGCCATTCTCATTTTTCATTTTGATTTTTGAGTTCATTTAATTTCCAAATAATTTTACATTGTCCTTTTCATCCATAACATGGCAGTGGATAGCGTAGCTGTGATGGTTGTCGTGGTGTTACAGAAGTCGTTATGTTATTAGAGTCGTTGTAGCTCCATATGTGTAAAAATAATGAAGAAAAAGAATCAGACAGTTACGTCTTTTGCGGCCCTCTGTGAGAAAGAGCATCTTGATTGTGTGTAGCATGAAAACCTGCATACATCCGTTTTTATCTTATTAACATACATTATATTTTTTACTCTATTTTGGGAACAGATCCCATCCTCTGTGGTTCTTGTACAACATCTCGTACACGTACGTCTCAGCCATCGGAATTATTGTGTGCCTCGTCGTGGGAATGGCGGTCACCTTTGCAACAGGTATGCCAGCACACAAACACAATATTTCACTTATTGCGTCTGAAGAATCAAAACTGCCTCTTTCTATTTCCACGCACCTCTTTGATTTTATTTGTTGTCAATTCATTAGTTTCAACGTTGATTTTCGAGTATGAGATGGATACACTCAAATGGAAAGAATGTTTCTGAAAACGGAACACAGCCTATTATGCAAAAAAGTTGTACTGGTCTTGGTTTTAATTCCTATTAGATGTTATTTTGAGCTAACTGCCAACACAAAACTAAATATAAAAACATTTGAACTGCCGACCCTCAAGGCCTGCCAAGCATTGATTTTTTCCCGGTCGTTCCAATACAATGGGTTTATTAATTGATCTTATATTGTATTCATTTTTTCCACACATCATGAAATATGATGTCATACACACTCGCATCATAAAACGGATTTTCTGCCTTACAGGTTGTGAGGAGCTATCAAGTGTCAAGCCGGAACATGTCATTCATTGCCTGAAGTCAAAAGTCGGCAACATCAACCAAAAAACTTCTATGGAACTGAATTCATTCCCCGGTGATGCACAAATCTCCGAGCAGATAGAATCGCGCAGCAAGACTAAAGTTACATGCGGAACTAATGGTAAAAATGCTACTAAGCCCTAGTCGTGCTCTGTAAACTGTTATTCTTAACAATCTTGAGCATATATTTTTGTACAGACTTAAAAGATGTTTACGTCTATTGAAAGATTTTAAATCAATAAGTTGACATCATAAGGTGACAGTGCTTGTGATCACGCCATTGTTTCCTTTGGAATGTCGATTTTAGGAAAAGCTTATTGGGCGAGTGAGTAGTTCTTCATAATATTAGAGATAAACTCTGAAAATATTTCTGTTGAGTGAGAGTTTATTGATGATTTGTGCATTGAGAATGAGAGAGCATTTATGCATACGGAGTGGCCCTCACAATTTCCTAATTTAAACCACGTTGCAACTTTATGGTTTGAGCCTGACTGGAACCTGCGTTACTCTTTGCCCCATTTTTCAACATTGACTGCTTTGAGAGACAAGGTACCTATCTCAATTATGGCCACAAATTGAGTTACAGAGGATCCAGGATCTTGTAAAATTAATGTGAGATAAAATGTAGGCTGTATTTCGAGCTAATGTCATTTCATTTGCTTACTAATAAATTTCTGAACCACGCCCATTGTTACAGCCACGTATTGTAAATTGCCCTTTGTTTTTCCAGTACTTTTGAAAGAATGTTTGAATTTGGAAACGTTTACCTTCACATTACTTCGTCGATCATGTTCGGAAATCTTTTGAGGTATGAAAGTGGCTTCTTGGGAGGCTGGATTACCAGTAAGAACCTCGCCGGCCCAGCCTCCAGCCCTCTTAGCCTCCAGAGCCTTTTTTGAAATTGCTTACGTAAAAGAACCTTTCCTCCAACCTATTGTTATCCTTCAGCTGGATTGTAACTAAAACCATATGTAGATAGAGCTAGCATTTTTTTAAAGCAAGGAATTGAATTAAGGCAATTAGAAGTTAAATGCCTTACAAAATTTACACACGCAGCTTTCGTACTTTGCAGTAGTGACTTGAGATGAGTCACATGGGAAAAAAGAGAAACCCGTCCGGCGGAAACTTGGTCGGGTTACATTCATCATTCCTCCAATTCAAAGATTTTGTTAAATGAAAACCTAAGAAAATGAAAAATTTGATTATTATGAACTGCATTGGATCTTAGTAGCAGATGATGGTGAGAAGAAATAGAAATGAAATTTAGATCTTAAATACCTACAATAATTTTTTTGACCTTGATTTTAACGTTAAAGATCAGCTAAGTAACATTGCTTCATTAGTATTGCTTCATCAATGTTAATCGCATTATTGTCCTGTTAATAGATGTCTAATGAGTGGATTTATTTTTCTAGAACAGTTCGCATTATTCCTAAATCATATTCGTTTACACTACAATATAAGTGAGTTCAGCCTGTGGGTTGGTACAAGTACTATAGACATTTTTCGTGATGAGAAACATCAGGAAATGGTCAGATAAGTCGGGAGTTATTACGCCGGTAGGAGAATCAATTGCATCTACCATGGAAATATTATCGAGCAGCGTAGCAGATTCTGTTGAAACACGTGTAAGCTTCGTGATGATTGTAAGGAAAGATTTGGACGGCAAAAACATTCACGAAATTTGAGATTCGTTCACAGCTTTCATATTTTAGAAAATCGTAGTTGAAATGCACGCAGATTATTAAGTCATTGGAAAGATTCTGTTAAACTAAGGTATAATTCTATGAAGCTCATTCATAAAAGATACTGGGCAGGTTGTTAGAGGCCTATATACACAGATCTAACTCAAATGCGTTTACCATTTTTCGTTAATTCTACAAAGAGAGTTTCAATATGGTCACGATTCATAGTTTTACAGGCAAAGATTCTCGAAGCCATGAGTTTAGATATGTATGCTCTGATGCCTCCGTTTCGTTTATTATTACTAATCCACCCCCTTTGTTTGAAATAAGATAGATGGCGAAATGAAGAAAGGCTGTAAGAATTAAAAAAAAACAATCTCTCGAGAGTTAATGAGGCCAAGTGTACACGGTTCGTCAAAAATGTATAATAATGTTCGACAAATCACTAGACACACGTTGCAATTTCCTGAGAATTCACGTGGTATTTATATTGTGATGTTAATATAGTCACAGTTTCTATTTTCATTTATGTTTAGATACAGTCTATTCAAATGATTGAGATCTGGGTCAATATTATCAGACAATCAGCATGGTCAGTCATTAAAATTAATAAACAGTAGGTACTATATAACGTAGAGAGGGAAGGAAATACAAATTCAAGATGAAAAATAACGATATTCCAACTTGAAACCTTCAATTTAGTGCGATTTCACAAGGAGTACACGCATTCAGTCCATGAGCGACAACATCAGGGTTTGTATATTGCTCATAATGTAGTTACAAGGCAGTCATACCAAGTGGTATCCGCACATAACACATAAGATGCAACAAAAGACTAAATTTATTTAAATCGAAGTGACAGTGACGTTATCTAAGATAACGACCTTGAATATCTAAATTATTCTCCGATTTAGCAGCATATTCGGTGACACACAAATTAAGCCTGAGCAGCAAATTCGATATGAGCGTTCGATAAGAAGAAAAAAAAGAAAAAAAAACAATTAAGTAGAAAATTAAAACAACAAGTTCGACGTATAGGTGCAATGGAAATGCAAAAAAAGATTTATTCAGAGTCTCGCAACAAATATTTTTTACACAAATAATTACTATCGTGTAATATTTGATAGTTTCTAAGATCTTGAATAAGAATTTTTCATGCTCTACGTTTCCCTTGTTTATCTACGTACTCATACAATTTACAACACGTACTAATTTTTTGGGCGAAGCACCCAGATGTCACGTGAATGTAATACACACAAATTGCTATTAATACAATAAGAATTGTGTTGCACATTAAGTGCGATTAGAATTAAAGCATTATGTCGACATATCTAACAGACACAATCTTCTATTTTTATACGTTCACCAGTGTACGGCACTTGCCTCCATTCACTAAGCTACCTCTATAAAAGATAACTTTTTGTTCGAACTAATGTACAGGAAAATTTATGGGACTCGTAACACGTTTTAACCTCCCTCCTACCATTTTAATGATAGAACAAAAATCCACCGTCGAGTGAAGACCCTCACAAAACAGCTCTTTGCCTGCTTTAAAAAAAAACAATGAACGATTGTTATGAGAACTTTTGAACGATTGTTTAATAACTACGGGTTTGATGAATT
Organism: Platorchestia sp. MABIK; assembly: GCA_014220935.1. Classification (NCBI taxonomy): domain Eukaryota; kingdom Metazoa; phylum Arthropoda; class Malacostraca; order Amphipoda; family Talitridae; genus Platorchestia; species Platorchestia sp. MABIK. The sequence continues at coordinate 102,694 of JACJUY010002129.1, forward strand.
ATGATGACATGCGACATGTGCTCCTCATCAATAGCATCACACCAATAAGAGCATCGAATTCCTTTCAATGTTTAGTCTATCTAAGCTTTCTGATTCAAGGCAACCGCACGACTTCATTCTTTCGAATATAAAATATTGGGGGCGAATATAAAAAAGATTCACCCACATTGCCTGCTAAAAAAATTTACCCAAGGATTTGATTATCATTCAATGATTGGAAGTTTGTAATTTCACGGCATACGCGGTGATATTATATATTAGTGCGAAAATAACTGTCGAATAGTGCGAATACACATGTTTATATAACTTTCTCCACTTAACGAAGCTGTATTCGACCCGAGTACTGCGTAGCTTTATAGGGCCTGTAGAGCATCTATACCATAGAGTAAAACGCCAGGTGTCCCCTTAAAATTCTAAATAAATAAATGAATGCACAAATTCATATTTTTGGGCATTATGTCTCCTGTGTTATTACAGTGGGAATCTGATTAAAAACATTAAATTGGTTGGTCAGTCTCTTTTTCACGCAAGGAAGGGGACGGTCTAGGTGGAAGTCGGAAGAATTGTCGATTTTCCATTTTTAAATGCATCTTATAGAAGATTTTCTTGCGCTTCCATTGGTATCACTCGCTTGCGTCTACACCGATTGGTACGCCTTCCAGAAGGGGAAGAGCGAGGGCGTAGCGTGACTTTGACGCAGGGGCGACTCCTCCCACCCCTAATTATTGGGGGGTCAATTGGGTGTGTTTCTTTGCGGCAATGGCAATAGAGTTCGTTCATGGGCGACCCAAAGTGCTTTCATATTCGAACGAAACATTCTAACGCTGAGTAATAATTTTTGAAAATTTAAGTATCCAGCTGTTCTGTGTACACACGCTTTCATTCATAGCTCGACGACAGCCGCAGTATCATTACAACGGCTATAGCGAGCACACCAATCAAAAGGGCTTGAAAAGAGATACAAGACAGAGAAGTTGATTTAAAAAAAGTATTATGTTAAAAAAAAAATGTTTAGAAAAATGGATGTTTTGAACACTTACACTTATTGTCTTTTGATGTAGATTTTCTCTCTGAGTTCCAAAGCTACCACAATGTCAAATGTATCAATCAAAAGAATTTAAAAAGCGCAACATAAGATCATGAGTTCATTTTAGAAAACACTTAGTTCAAAAGATAGGAAGAAAAACAATTTTTTTGAGAAAAACACGTTTCCTGGAAACTTGCTAATTGGTTTCTTCAAATGTATCTTCTTCCACAATTTTAGGGATACAAGAATGGGATATATACCATTCGGTAGGGTTTAGCAAGCTCTATCCATGAAGAATACAAATGTTTGAAACGCTAATTATTTTGAAAATTACAAGACATGAAAAAAGAATAAAAGGAAAATAAGTCAAATTTTTTCAAAAAATTCCTAAACTTTCATAAAAAAAGTTATCAAAATTTCCCATTTCCTACGGTCATACAAATATATAAGCTATGTAAAAACGAATTTCCGGTTCTGTTACTTCAAAATTGTAGAAGAAGATAGAATTTTAAACAACCCGTATTTTTAAGTATTTAAAAAAAGAATTCTGTGCAGATACAAAAAACACTTCAAAAATAAAATAATCGTTGCAGCATTTCACACCTTCTGTGAAAATTTCAGAAAAATCTATACGTAAATTCGGACTTTTTGCTTGAGTAGACTGTCCCCTGAAACGATGCTTAATGGCCGTATCTGTGATACGAATTTCATCCATGCACAAGTACATGAATACATTAATCTCGGACACTGTAAGAATGGAAGTGTTTGTCATCCACGTCTGGAAGATTTATTTAAAGAAAATATTAAGGAGGCCATCCCAAGATCTCAATTTTTTTCATCCGATTCTTTTGAAATATGGCCAGTATATGTATTAGTTGAAAGTAAACTTTTTTCACTCGTGTAACTTTTTCGATTTAGCCCTTTTTTCGAGATAAATTCGAAAAATATGTTTTTTGGTACTGTATATTTTTCATGAATATTTCAAAAAAAGACCAGTCATTGAATTTTTAAGCTAGAGCAAAACCAAACACAGTTTTAGAATCCTTGGAGCATTTCTAACAAAAGTACGGTAGAAAATTTTACAAATGTAACTTTCGTTCATTTTATATGCGATGTTTTATCACTAATCAAAAAAATCTGAACACGTCAGTGGTTTGCTTCGCAACCATATCAGAAACTTAAAAACGAAGAAAATTCCAATAAAATTTATCATCTCTCCTAAGAAAACGTTTCGGAGTCCATCTCTATCATCAGTTCAAACAAAAAAAACGGGACTTACGTCTGAAATAAAAGATCAAAGTACAATGAATGGTGGGTACTATAAATGTATCATGGAAGTAATAATACAAAGTATGACACGAACAAAAACAAAAATAAAATCCAGAAGCTCAAAAAAAAGAAAATACATGTAACACATAGGTATGAAATGAGATTGCGCTGGTATTGAACGAGGGATCTACCTATTCACCATTTGCAATGGGTACGAACTGTCCATATTGTTCGAATCCGGGTTTCGCTTGAAGATATGCAAGGACTCTAAAATTCTGCGGTCAAAAGAGTTGAAGCTGAGTCTAAAATTTTGAAATCGGCAGGAGATTTAGGAACATTGCATTTTTCGGCATGATTTCGCACTGCAGAATGCGATGGGTGTGCTAGTTGGTTACCAGTACGGAAGCTTCTACGTCTATGCTCGGCCACTCAGATTAAAAAATTTCGTGACGTCATACCAACGTACGAAGATGTGCACTGCACACAACTATAAGAGTACACCAAAGAGGCTCGCATATCCGTGGGAAGCATGTCTTTATACCGAAAAAAAGAAGCAATTTTGAGATTATTAACCTGAGTGACATGCAAAGTAAAATTATGGAAATATTTCGCACACAGTAATTTAAATTCATGAGACAGCTTATCGGACGGTGCCCCAAAATACGAAAATGAACATTACAAACGGTCTTTACCGATAACTTCGGCAGCTTGTGACTTCTATTGCTTTGACAAAAATTTTATAATTTGCGAATTAATAAGACCCAGCGGAAACCCATTAGCTGTAAAATATGATCGTAAGAATTCAAATTCACAATGCACGTATTTTAAAGTTGAGCATACTTTGTAACCCCTGTTAATAATAGTTTGGATACAGTTAATTTTGAAATTTATCGAACAAAACTGAAAAAAATAGATCCTAATCCAGTAAAAGTGGGCTTGCGACACACATACGTCTGAAAGTGATTCATATCCTTAGTCACGAGACAGTCTAAAAAGGCCAATGTGTCATTCTTTTCCACCTCCTCTGTAAATTTAATTGATTTATAAATAAAATTAAGGTAGTTCAAAAACTGATCGACATGTGATGGATGGCTAAAAAGAACAAAGGAATCGTCCATGTACCGATTGTAGAAAATGGGCTTAAAGTCAGAAGGACATTCATTTAACCATTTAGTTTCATGAAAACACATAAATATATTGGCGAGTGATGGTGCTAAAGGAAGTCCCATTGCAAGACCGTCTATTTGTTTGTAAAATTTCTCTGCAAAAATAAAGAAAGAGTGCATCACTGATTGTTCTAGTTAATTTTTGAACACTTTACTAGTAAGGCCCATGAATTTCGACTTACCCACCGAAAATAACTGTTTCAAACAAATATCAATAGTTTCTCGCAGGGGGATATTAGTAGAAAGTGATTCTACATTAAATGAAGCCATGGTCAAATTCTTACCGATAGGAATCTTTCTAATATTTTCACTGAATTTGAAAGCATTGTCGACTGTGTACTCATTATTAGTTAAATGAGCAAGGACTGGGGCAAGAAGTTTACTCAGTTGGTAACTGGGAGTATTGTAAGCAGCTACAATTGGCCTGAATTGAAATTTTGAAGCGAAATAGCACTTATGTATTTTTGGTCAGCCACACAGCACAGCTGGAGAACAGCCTGATACATGCAAGTTAAAACTATTTATTGAATCTGAGCTTGTCGATTCTTTCAGATCACGTAAGAAATTATTTTTTTATCTTCAGCTTTCAATACTATTTTATTTACTATACTCTGTAATCTTAATAAATTTTGAAGTATCAGATATTAATTGAGCATGCTTTCATGGTACCTTTGACGATCAATTACAACTAAACCGTTACCCTTATCTGGTTTGTAAATAATCAATTGTTCACTGCAAGGGATTTTAAGAGGGAAATGTCGTTTTTGCGAAAGACCGAGAAAAATATTTTATGAGGCTTGAAACTATAAAAATGCTTATGGGCTAATGTCTTCAAATTACCAATAAATTCTGGATAGTTAACACTTTCTCTATTTTTAAGTGCAAGTGCTAATTTTTCGAAAGCTAAGAAGTATTTAAAGAAATTTAGTTTGTAAACCGGGAGGCAGAAGTCTAACCCAAATGCTAGAAGGACTTTTACCCTATGACCTAGCTGAACCGAACTAAAATTATGAACTACCTTATCCGGGTCGCAAGGTTGAATTTCATTGTGAATACCTAAACTATTCAGTTTCCTTGAATGAGTTCGTTTTGTACGAACATAAAATTGGCCCCTGGAGACTCTTGCATGCCTCCTGACGAGATGGGCGTCCAGAGTGGAGTAGGTGGAGCGCACTTCACTATCGCTGGTTTCGAGTTGCGAAGTCAGGTTGGCCAGTGTCCTTCTTTAACTGCAGAGTTCTCGTGCAAGTAGTTTGGATTGCCAGGATTTGTAGAACGAAGTTGTGTGCAATGATCTCTTGTAGAGTTTGAACCGTAGGAATTTAGGCATAACGTTGAACACTTTGCATTTTGTTAAAAATTCAATGTCGAGGGAGACCTTTGTAGTTTTTTGCAATTTGTCCATGTATCTTCTATGAATACGAATTGCTTCATCACCGTATTTTGTTTTAATATATCTGAACACGTCAGTGGTTTGCTTTAATCGCAACCATATCAGAAACTTAAAAACGAAGAAAATTCCAATAAAATTTATCATCTTTACTAAGAAAACGTTTCGGAGTCCAGCTCCATCATCAGTTCAAACAAAAAAAAGGGAACTACGTCTGAAATAAAAGATCAAAGTACAAGGAATGGTAGGTACTAAAAATGTATCATGAAAGTAATAATACAAAGTATGACGCGAACAAAAACTAACTCAAGTCTTTGTTTCTGTTCTAACATAAAAACTCAATGACAAGTCGTCTTTTGAATGTTGAAAGTTAGAAGTTTTGAGTATAAGCCTTAAACAAAATTTTTTGTCAATGTGTAGTATAATGGACAATTTATGTAATTGAATGCTGTTTCCATTTTTATTTCGATAATCTCCATGCATAACTTCATATTCACACTGTGAATTGTAACTTACGAAAAAAAATGAAAAATGAAAAAAATAATTTTTCAAGAAAATTATGAACTTTTATATTTGAAGTCTGATTCTTATGAAATTTAACTTTTATATGAAATTTTTAAAAATGAACACAATTTTATCCATTCATTTTTTTGATTCAGGCCTTAGTTTTCTAAAAAATTGGACATGTATGTTTTTTAGTTCATTTTTATTGATATTTCAAATGAATTGAACTCATTGAGTTTTTATGCTAGAGCAAAACCAAAGACAGTTTGAGAATCCTTGAAGCATTGTAAACAAAGTTAACGTTTAAAATTTCCCATTTCCCTTTTTGTTTTCTTTTTATTTGTGGTCGAAATGGGGTCGAAAATTCAGGATTTTTGGTCCCCTTACCTCCCCCCCTTGGGGGGAAGGTAAGGGGGATCCCTCCCCCTTGGGGGGAGGGATCTAGTATCCGTAGCGCCATAAAATTTTAGGACCGAATAGTCCACTACCTTAGGATCCTAAAATAAAATTTGAGGACCGAATAGTCCACCACCTTAGGGTCCTTTTCCAACAACAAAACAAAAAAGCTCACCGGACCGACAGGGGCCTGGCAGGGGCCTGGGTTGACCTTCTTAAAACCCGTCACTTTTGATGGATCGTATACACTAGTAGTATTATAAAGGTTCCAGAATATACAGAGATGTTAAAAATACACTCCTGATCAAAAGTTTAAGACCACTTAAAAATTTAGAAAAATGCCAACTTTTCAGTGATAAATAATTAAATGCATTCAACTAGATCGGTAATTACTATAGGTAAAAGGTGAGAAAGACAAAAAATAACATTTCTAACAATTTATTAAGAGATCAACACTTACAATGAATAATGACTTTTTCAATTGATCAAAATGATAAGAACACATACAAAAATCATAGGAAATCTTTTTTCAACGACGTTGAGGTGAGCAAACATTGAACTTAGTGCTGAGTTCTGCCTCCATTCTTGTTCATAACCTCAAAAATTCTTCGCGGCATACTAGAAACGAGGGTTTCCGTGAGGGCTCGAGGAATGTTGTCCCACCTCCTGAAGATGGCAGCACGAAGTTCGTTTACTGAAGCAAATTGTTTACCATTTCCAAAAACATCTCCCGCCATCCACCCCCAAACTTTTTCTATTGAGTTTAAGTCCGGCGAACATGCTGGATGACGCAAAACAGTGAGCCCATTTTCTTAAGAGAAAGTCGTAGTCTATCGGGCGGTGTGGACTGCTGCATTATCCTGCTGAAAAATCCATCCATCACCACACAAACGAGGACCCTCTGTTGACAAAGGTGATCTTTGCATCATTCCGACGTAACCAGCAGCTGTTTGACGACCCTGCACCTCCTGAAGCTCCATGGTTCCTCTGTAGGAAAATGCGCCCCATACCATAACGGAGCCTCCACCACTATGGCGAGTGGAAAACATTTCAGGAGGGATTTCTTTGTCATGCCAGTACCGTTAGAAGCCATCAGGGCCATCCTTATTGAATTTTTTCTCATCAGAAAACAAAACTTGAGACCACTTCTCAACGTTCCATGTTTGGTGCTCACGAGCAAACTGTAAACGGGCCACTTTGTGACGTTGAAGCAACCGAGGACCTTGTAGACGCTTTTTGTTCTTCTTGCCGTTTTGTCGTAAGTGCCGCCTGATCGTTACTGCACTGCAATCAGCATCTGTGAGGGCCTTAATTTGCTTGGAAGACCGTTCTCTGTCTTGAGAAACCACCCGTTTTATTCTCCTACCCAATGCAGGTGAAATTTTTTCGGTCTACCACTAGATTTTGCCGTTCCATAATTCTCTGGGTCCTTTATGAAGTTGCAAATTAGTTTTACTGCTGTGAATTTCAGCTGCGATTGCGCGTTGCGGCAAGCCTTGCTTATGTAGTCCGACAATTTGACCACGTTCAAATTCGAAAAGTTTGCTTGCTTTGGGCATGGTGAAACCTTTACGCTGTCAGTGCCAACCTGTGAGTAATCTAAAATGCCGGAAATTAAACTTGAACTAAACTTTTTTTTACCCTGGTTTTATAATTATGATCAACTGAAAAAGTTATTATGCATTAAAAGTGTTGATTTCTTAATAAATTGTTACAATTGTTAGTTTTTGTCTTTCTCACCTTTTACCTTTAGTATTTACCGATCCCTAGTTGAATGCATTTAATTATTTATCACTGAAAAGTTATCATTTTCTAAATTTTCAAGTGGTCTTAAACTTTTGATTGGTTTGAGGTTTATGAACAACAGGCGTACAATAATTTAATTTTACTTTTCTGCTCATTAGGCTACGAAGCATCTAAAGAGATTTGACTGTTTTCATTAACTTCCTAAGAATTCTGTTTCAATGAAATGCATACAAAACATGTCAACTGAACTTAATCTTGCAAACTAAGTTGCAACCGTTCTTAATATTGAAAAATTCGGAGTCAGGTCCCACTGCAGTTCAAGATATTCTTTCGTTATATTTCATAAACATCTAACCTAATAATACCCGTCGTGTGTTTATTTATGTATTTATTTATAAATCTGTTTGGTGTCCGCTTCTTAAGAAACATAAGATGCCTGAGTGTTTGGTATCATGGATACCGAATTCCTCAGTGTAACATTGAAGGATGGCCTCACATCCATTGAGGTGTTTGGCATTTTATCTGGATAGGTTCGTTTAGGAGAGGTTTGGTCAGATTAGGACAGGATAGGTTAGCATTGGCTAGGGAATATTGATAGAATTTTTCACGGGCCCACCTAGCTTTTAACGATGACATTGTCCAAAGAATTTCCACGGGTTCTGCTACTACCTAACAATACCCTTGGTCCATTTGTTTAGAGTCCCCTTCTTCCATTTCTCTGACTCGCTCATTAAGATAGCCATAATGACTGTATCTGTGATACGAGTTTCACCAGTGCGCAAGTACAATAATATTTTTTATCACGGGTACTGTTAGGATGGATATATTTGTTAGTCATTCACGTGTGGAAAGTTTGCTCAAGAAAGGTATTGAATCCCGTCATTTTTGGCGGGCTGTGCACACTATATAGTGATTAATAAACGTCAATCTTTTCTTTTGCATCTGTCATGAATGAGTTTTTGAATCATAATTAAACAGTGGCCCCTCAGTTTTCATATTTCCTTTCATTAGAGCGTTTCAATGAAATGAAAATTTTCGATGTCACATATTATGTAAAGCGCCCAATCATTATTCAAATTTTAGTTTGATTTTGCCCTGTGATAATTTTCTCATGATAAGTATTTTAATATTTAGAAAGTAAGACTACGGCGAAAAACATCTTTTCTTTGGGATATTTTTTACTTTTGATGTAGGTTTTCTCTTCTGCCATGATCCGTTTTCAACACCACACAATTTTAATCTATTTTTAAATTCATTTTACCTTTCACATTAATGTTTTAAGAATGGTATTTTTTTCTGTTCATGCATGATTCCAGTTATTACTTATTTCGTTTGCACATATTTAGCATGCTTGACGTTTTATTTCCTCGCATTTTTTCTTATCGTGCAGCTAAAGAAAACAAAAATAATTTCATTAAAAGGAAGCTCCTTTTCACTGGTAGGCTGCTCCAGTCATGTGAACTTTCCAATTTACTTTGTTATGACTGGAGGCTGGTAGAAGAAACCGTGTTCTAAACCACTCGCAAGCCTTACCGGCAGAGCACCAACCACCGGACAGCTGCCTCGTGCCTCTACTAGTTACAGCCCGTCACGCAACTTCGAGGCGTTCCTCAAGGCCCTTTTGACCGCTCACCTAAGGCTGCAAGGGGCGTGAGCATGGCGGTCATCATGCGCCCTAACTTCGGGAGGGGAACCATGAGGGAGTAAGTCACCTCGCGGCACCGCACTGCACTGCCCCGCCTTCCTCTTCTCGGCAACCCATTACTGCGTGGGAATCCGTGCCTGGACAGGAGTCTTCGGAACTCAGCGTCGTCTACGGAACTCCCTACTTGATGGCAGCTGAGGTTAGTTCACGTAGACTTGGCGTAGGTCTACCAGTGATTTCGCTGCCATTGAGCTTCCATTGAATTCGCTCTCCTAAATTCACCTGGTGATATAACTTCATAACGTATAACGTATAACTATAACTTCATAACGTATAACGTATAACTATAACTTCATAACGAGTAACGTATAACTATAACTTCATAACGTGTAACGTATAACTATAACTTCATAACGAGTAACGTATAACTATAACTTCATAACGAGTAACGTATAACTATAACTTCATAACGTGTAACGTATAACTATAACTTCATAACGTGTAACGTATAACTATAACTTCATAACGTGTAACGTATAACTATAACTTCATAACGTATAACGTATAACTATAACTTCAAAACGTGTAACGTATAACTATAACTTCATAACGTGTAACGTATAACTATAACTTCATAACGTGTAACGTATAACTATAACTTCATAACGTGTAACGTATAACTATAACTTCATAACGTGTAACGTATAACTATAACTTCATAACGTGTAACGTATAACTTACCTTCTGCGGGCTACCACCCGACTTAATAATCGTCTACCTACAGTTATCACGAAACGGAAAACTTTCGTAATATATTTACGTAATTTTCTTTCCTCTTCGCCAGGACGCGATTAGCTGAAGTGGGCAGAGAAGCTGGCGCCAAATTCAACTTCTCTATACTTGATGGCCGAAGGCAGCGCCGTCGACCGAGCTGCTGACCAGTTTTTGAACTGTTTTAAACCTTACCACGTGTTCGTCACTAGGGAATGTATGCCCTAATTTTGTGGGTTGTGAATAAATTCTCCCGGCCATTAAGTTTACTTTCTCCCATTTCATGTAGTTTTTCGTAGCAGCTTTATATCTTTCACACTACCACAGCTTCTATAAAGGTGTTCCTATACGCTGTAAAATAATTTTACTCATTTAGTTAACTGTCTATTTTACTCTATTTATGTTTCTCAACATTGTAAATTCGATCTCTTCTTTATAGATATTGTTGATTCTACGTAATAATTTGGGGAAAACCAATTTCGTACATCTCAGGTATCAACTTCATTGGAGGCAAACTGTTTTTCTTTTTTTCCTTCCTTTTGCCTTCAAAGATGACGAGTCGTCCACGTGCGCAACAAGTGACTCGATTTGCGTCCGGTGCACTTCTGTTTTGCCAATCCTGTTCCGCCCGCTTTTTGTTTTATCCTAAATTTGAACTGGATTTGGTTACCTCTGTCTTGTGATCGACACAATCACCTGGGGGATAAACTGGCATCATGGAAAACAAGTCGAAAACTTGTTTTCGCCGCCGTAGATGCGTATAAATTCTTACTACAATTAATTTTGGCTCCATCTTTCGCAAGCGTCCGCTTACAAACCCGTATTCTGTCAAAAAGTTTTGAATACAGAACAGTTTCTAGTTGGTTCAAAATTATTATTCATAAAGAGAAACTACATATGAAGCGGAATTTTCGGATAAAGATTATTCACAAAATGGACATTGGGTGCAGTACTACAATTTTATTAAAACGTGTTTATAAACAGATTTTATAATTATGCTTTCATTATGTTACGTATTGATGTAAAATATGGCTCATTCAAAAGAGCACTACCCTCATATAAAGAGGATAATAATGGAAACGACGAAACTTTGTTCAATTACCATGAGACCTACCAAGCTCTATCGTATTCGAGCGCTGCATGCGGTTGCTCTTGGGGTGAATTGTAATAAAAAAAATAATCTTGGATAGCGTAAGAGCTAATAAAATGCCATTGGGTTAAGCAACTTACGCTCAAACAAAAAAGTTGCTGGCGAATTTTGACAGAAAAACTGGATTGTACAAGAGAGTGATTTGACGAGCTGGATAAGCACGTACCTAACAACATATGAAGCTCAAATATATCAACGACCAACTCTTACGTAAATTCAAAAAAGCTCAAACATAAGAGAATAATTGAACTACAATTCTCGAACCTCATTTTATCGCAATTCACCAATGCAAGCAGACCATTAGAGAGACTATAACAAAAGGTCAGTGACTAAAAACTCTTGAGAGTGAGCGATGTGGGTTGCGAGTAATTGTATATATTTGAGATTCGAAGTTGGATGAAAAGTTGTATCATTGCAGAACTTAGAACTGTATGCAGAAATTCTTTTAACCACAATTTGAAACCATGAAAGTTGAGTGGCAGTAACACACAAGTTAAAATACTCGAAATTGCAATGGCTGAGGAAAATTCAACATGAAGATGTAGATGAAAGAAAGAAAGAAAGAAAGAAAGAAAAACAGTTTATTTCCAATAGAGATGGTACAAAAGTACCATCATTGGTTTTTAAAATATCTTAAAGTTAATACACTTAGATGATACACACACACGAGTATTGTAATACCCATGTCACTAGTCGAAAAATGATTGAGGGCAATGTACTCCTGATGTCAAAGCTTTGTTTTATAGTTCAAGCAGGAATAGAGTCGAAACTTCTATGATGCCCAAATCATATTGTATTTGAAATCGTTTGCATTCAATTTAGAATTAGGAAAAATCACGACTTAATTGTCAGTTCTATGGAAGTTCACGGCATATGAACGTAATTAAGCGGACGCAAGTGAAGGTTGTCATTCCGCACGTCCACTACAATGCTTATGGTGAGCAAATGAGTTTGATACTGTTTCTCGAGGAAAGATTCATTAACAATAAGTGCACTTTGATTGGTTTGCAACGCAGGGATAAAATCTTGGATCCATTCGTCAACTTAGAACACCGGAACTGTTTTCCCAGAATTTTGAGCATGCATGGATCGGAAATAAAAATTTTAAATTGGATTGGACATAAAATTGAAGCATCTAGCTATTAGCATCTATTGTAAGTTTTCTACATGCTGTTCGCTCTTGGTCGTGTTTCTCGCTGCCGCCCAACTATGTACGTGCACTGTATTGCTCTGAAAATACCCCAAAGTACACTATCTTTTCTAAAACGACCCTAATCTCCTCTTAGTTCTGAGAGCCATTGGAGACCCCGTGAAGATTTTTATCTGGGCATATCTTGAAATGGTTTGCATCAATCACTTCAGCCTGGAAGGACCAATCTGTATCACGTTAGTCAAAAAATTCAAAGGACATCACGTTAGTCAAATATTCAAAGACAACAAAGCATGTAATTCGGTCTTAGGGGAAGATTTGACGTACATGTTATTTTGCAGCTGAATTTTGTGATCCGAGCGGTTAAGTGGTATCGCCATGATATTCTCTATATGGCCAGAATATCACGAATAGATAAATTTGGAAATTTAACTGTCGCTGCAATTGCATCATCAATTTTTGACATAATATTGAAAACATTTTTTGCAGTACGAGGTACCTATTTAGAGAAAGAAACCATCTCAAGTAAATTAAAATTTTAAGTCTATCATGTCTAAAGAGTCCCAAATTTGAGATTTCAATTTGCTAAGCGACTACTTCCCGATTTTTACATAATAAAGCATTTGATAAAAAAGAACCAATGAGTAAATGAACAATCTAACTGCTACTGTTTCGGACGAGTGAAATTTCATCTCCCGTGCTGAAACAGAGAAGAACCAAATACACAAAATGATAAAACAAATGCAAAAAGAATACTCAAGTCTTTAAAACAAAAACAAAAATGTTCTCACATTTACGTACTCAATAAAAACACCCACATACACACGAATACACACTCATCCAAACACGCAAACAGGGAAACATCAGTAGGTAACAGTAATGGTAAATTTTAATGAATCATACTGTGTAATTTTACCGCACTAGCGTTTTAGGACGCCAAGATTTTGAAAAATGATTCACCATTTGTTATACACAAGGCTGCAAAATATGGTTTTCAACGGATGGTTGAAGTTTTCACATGATTTCTAATAGCTGAATAGAACAGAAAGGAAAATACACAACCTGTTCAGTGAGAAATTCTTAAATGTTCACTCTGTCTGTGTTTCACTCTGTCTCTGTCTAAGACTGCGTACAACACTCAACTGTTGTAAAAATAGACACATCCACTCCAAAGGCATTCAATCCATCTGTCCTTTCTATCTTTCCAATCCATCTTTCCTTTCCAAAAACAATGCAATCCTAAAGCTATTATTACAAAAAAAAAACAGATGTTGGGTTGAATTCTCTGTGTGCGTGTTTAGATGAACGTGTATTTGCGTGTGTAGGTTTGTGTGAGTGTGTTTATTTCTGCTATACTCATGCATGTATCAAAATTGGTCTTTTTAGGTTTTGGATACATGTGTTTTTTATTTGGTTTCATTTTGTCATATTTTTTATTTTGACTCTTCTCTACATCGGCCCTGAAAATGGAATTTCAAAATTTCGA
>JACJUY010002130.1:10662-28345 GCA_014220935.1 Platorchestia sp. MABIK
AAAGTGATGCTCACTTCTACACTGCACTGAGCCAGAAGTGATACTCACTTCCACACTGCACTGTGCCAGAAATGATGCTCACTTCCACACTGCACTGAGCCAAAAGTGAGGCTCACTTCTACACTGCACTGAGCCAGAAGTGATGCTCACTTCCACACTGCACTGTGTCAGAAGTGATGCTCACTTCCACCCAGCACTGTGCTGTTGACGTTCCGAGTTCCCTCAAATGCATCTTCCCCAATAACACGAAATCTCAATTGGGCTTGTTATTTTTCCGGCTAGCGCGAATTTGCTGGCGAATTTCAAACTAATTTTTAAGAGCAGGTCAGTGATATAACCTTCTGCTAATGTGTGTACAGATGTCGACTAATTTTCATGGAATGAAAATTTTCCATAAAAGTTAACAGTTTGCAAGAAGCGGCATCAGTAAGGACTATATAGAGAACCTATTGGTGTAGAATGGGATACACGAGCAAAGTTGGACGCAATAGCAAGCAGGGATACCGAAACAGAGTCCGACTCACAGAAAGATTGGAGCAGAGTGATATACACAGAGTGAAGTATAGAAGTAATGGGTAGAGTGGAGCACAGGAATACTGGTTGATCGAGTAAGTAAAACTCATAGACAATAACGTAAATTTAGTTTCTGATCATGATGATAATCTGCACTGTGTGAAAACAATTTGAAAGTAACTTTTCTCGAATCTTTGAAAGCTCTTTGGTCACAGATGCTAGCAACATTGACTTGTTTGAGTTTTGCTGACATTTTGAACACGATTAACTACGCTTTACGCAGAGCATTACTTATTATGCTTCCCACGTACAAAGTCGACTGAGTTTACTGTGAAATTGATCAAATCGCTTTTCATAGACGAAAGTTATAATATCTGCAGTATGTTTTTAACGGCATATTTCGAAGCAGATATTGGTGATTGAGTCTTCAATTGCAATGATTTTGAACTGAAAACCATTGATTAGGAAACATTTATGCATTCAAGTGCTTGACTACATTAAATAGGGTGTTGTTTGCCCTGTGGATTTTCAGTGAGCTTCTCTTGTCTGGGAGAAATGAGAAAGTCAATATCAAAAGGGTACTTGAAAGATTTGAAACCAAACATGGCATTTCGGATTTCTCGCATCAGCAGATGTCACCAAAACTCAAACGATTTTGACAGTGACCCCCGCAGGCCTTAAAGTTCTGAGATAAGAGAAAGAATTTGGCTGTCTGTTTCGCGGAGATAGGTATTTAGTTGAAAATAGCTTCATGCCGTTGTTTTCTCTCTAAATAACTAGCTTCTCACCATTCGTCTATAAGTTTGAGTGTCCATTAACGTCCGTGAATGTGTGTGCAATGCAAATGTGTTCAAGTTGACTTTCGATTTAGCGCATTGAATAGCAAAACTCGGATATTCCTATTCGAAGATCTGTTTTAAGCGTTTCCATGCGGTGAACAATCAACCCAAAGCTTTACAATGCCCTTTGAATTCTTTCTCTCATAGTTAATAAATCAATCTAAAAGCTAGGCCTATCACCTTACTCTCTTAAATTTCACTTAAAATAATTTTCTAACCGTTCAACCAAGCCTATGTGCGAATGTGCGAAAAAAATTCAAAATTAATTTCCCCACAGCAAAATGATATTAAAAATTTATCGTGACCTCTAACAGAAATCTTCATAAACACATTACTCGTTTCGTGTTCAAATAGTTTCGAAAACAAGTGAAATTGATTAATTTTTACAGGCAATATTCAGATGAGAATTAGTTATTCAAACCTGTGACAATAATTCTTCATGTCAGGCATGAAGTCCAATATGTTCAGTGTGCCCTGTAATCAATCGCTGAACCTGAAACAAAGGGAGAATGACCTCAAGTTCATTTAATCGGTTTTTGCATTCATCAGTATAACAACTGCGACCATGTGAGAAACAAAATTTTGTATTGTTTTGTATAGGTACATGAGGATACCGAATTTAGTTGTATATGACGCTTGGGGAATTATCACTCAGATAGTCTAACAGAGCCATGGCCGTGGCTAAAAGATGATCGAGTGCCACTTCAATTCGTCGTAGGTTACCAAGGGGCATCTCAAGTTGTGCAGAGCTGACTAAGTGTTCGCTGGTCATGATGGGGGAAATTTCTTCGTATTTTAGTCCCAGGAAAAAATCGGTAATTCCAGTGGATATCCTCGATGTTAGCAGATATTTCCTCGTATATTAACTCGTAGTACCCTCTCACATGGCTCATAGCAGATATAAGCTTTGGGGTTATTGTGCACAGAGTTGAAAAAGCTGAACATCTATTCATTAACAAAAACTCTCTGAATGCATAACTACCGTACGTGGACTACTTCATAGAAATGGGAGTCGCCATATAACATAGTTTTCTACATGCTGCATGACGGAATAATTGGAAAGAAATCAGTGTTTGGAGCTCTAAGAAACTAAAGATAGTTCCTACGTTAACAACCAGGAATGTGAATTGTCATTCTCGAAATATGCGCACTATTCTTAGCATAAACTGCATGTGAGCATGTATAACCCAAATTCATATCGTTTTGGTTGCTTCATCACCTATATGTTATACCTCAATATATGTATTATCATTATTATAAGATTTGCATTGATAACCATCCTGCCTAACCCCTAGACTGCTACTAGTTAGCACATATTTTATGAGCTCGATAAAAGCCCTTCGCACTGTACTCCAACTGTTCACTAGGCATTCATAATGACACAATTTAAAAGAGCTTGATAGTCTTAGGTGCCGCTAGCGCAGTTTGTGCTTTGTTAACGCTGCAACAGATAGCCTATTATTAGACGTGATCGTAAAAAATCGCAAAATATTTAGACATGTTTATCCGATGAAAAATATCTCATTAATTACATCATGAAGAATAAATGACTGCGTTAACAGAAAGGTCTCAGTAAGTTACTGACTTATTGAAACCGGTGGAGAGGAGGAATAATTCTAGAAACATGCCATAATTCGACCGTATTGAGACACTAGTGCCAGGTGTGTCTCCGCACATGTTTGTGCTTTTCAAGCTCCTGTTTCGGCAAATCGAATTGGTGAACTCATTTGGTTTTTGTCCAACACATCGAGTTTGGTTGCTTACTACGAGTTAAGGCAGTCCTTGCATCTTCACATGTTTTAATGCACAAACATAGCAGCATTTGGATGGAGCAAAAGATAGGGAGCACAAGTTAATGCTCTGAAGAATATACATAACTCCGTGAAAGTCACACAGGAAAGTAATACACGCCTCAAACTCGAATTGTTAAACTATTTGATATATATAAACACAATGTCTCAAACCTATGGCTGAAAAACGATCAACTTTAAATCTCATAACTTAATAAAGATAAGCTTTAAATCATTATGCTAAACTTTATGATTTCATGACAACGCTGAAAGGTTGCAAAGCTCATCTATTTATAACCTCACTTCCTTAAATAAAAATCAGTGACACCCTGGGTAGTTCGATTTAGTCCCTACATAGCATGCTCTCTTACCTCCTACTTATGCTCTCCTGTTCGATGTAAAATTTTTCCAACGCAGACACTCCTGTAAATACTTCACTGTAAATACTCTCATGTACATATTATGTTGTGAGCAACTTGTTAGCAGATACTCTACTCCTGAGTGTATTTGTGGTGGCACGCGTTCTGGTTGCCAGCTCTGACAGCTGGTGCCGCTCTCCCATCGCTTGTTTCCATGTCGCATTTTAAAAGCGCTTAATTGTACGTTAACATTTTCACATTCATGTTGTACATAACCTTTTTTCATGTCCATAGTATACATAGGCATTCTCATATTCATATAGTACAAAAACGTTTCCATGTTCATATTGTACATTAACTTTTTTCATATTCATATTGTACATTGACTTTTTCATATTCTAATTGTACATTAACTTTTTTATATTTTCACGATCTTGCAGGAATTTTTGCAGCCACTCGTGTACATAATGAATGTTAGCCTAGAGAGATCGGTGCAAGTGATATCTACATTCTGTTTTCTTTTCATTATAATTGTTATTTTATTTCTATTATTACTGCTATAGTCTCTTTTCGGAATTTCAGGCTATAACCTAAGTCAAGCCTATGTACAAACTATACGGATGGCTTGTGTACATATGCTTCAAAATACCTTTGTACATAATACATGGAGGCATATTGCGTGTGTGTACACACATGATGTGTTACTATTATTAATATGTTCCGGTCTACTTCATTCTGTGTCAACTTTAATTAAGTTTGTGTCTACGCCCCTGCAACGCCTCGGCGTAGACTATCATGTGTGTTGTTGTAGCGTTACGAAGCTCTCGGGGTTGTGGGTTGATTTTGCACTATCACCAAGCCTTGAATATGGGTGACCTAATAGAGAATGCTGATTATTTGCTCTTTATTAGGTTAAACTTTTAATAATAGAAGTAATAATTATTGCGTAGTTGTATTTTGTCATTACTTCTGAAGATGTTGCTGGTATTTTTTCTAGAATTAAAAGAGCACGATTTTGTAAAATCAACCCTGATGAACCCAACGCACTTCTCTAGCTCTGATAAGTGCCCGCACAAAATTGTACAGCCACTGGCGTCTGCTTCAACAAATGAGCAAAATACTTGCATGCCAATTTTATTTATTAATGTTAATGGTGAGTCAGGCTAATCTCGAATTATAACCAAATGATTTCATGAAATAAGTTTTTGCTCTGATAATATTGAATTGTTGATGAACAACCATTCATTTCACAACTACGAACAAAACATTTCCCTTTTACGCCTCATGGGACGAAAACAAATTTACAACTCTATCTCGATAGAAATTTTGTTATGGAAAACCACTTTCATGTTGAGTTCATGAGTATGATATTCATTCACTTACACACAGGGGAAGCTTCTGTACCTTAATAAAGATCTTGGTGAGGAAAGACATCCGGCAGGAATACTCATCATGAAAATGTTGTAAATTGTGTAGAAAATAAATCCCAAAAATCGTGCGAAATCTATTGATCATCAAATTTTTTTGCTTATTCATGGTCCGAAACGACATTAAGGTGACAACGAATCCTTAAAATCAACTAAATTGTTTCTTGTTTCCCGAGGTTAGGTTTTCGCATTACAATAATTCAAAGATTTCTTTTCCCTAGCCCATGTGGGTTTCGACCACTTTCCAGAAATGCTACAGCAAAGCTCTTACTGTTAGGTTAGGAAGCAGGCCAGAGGCTGCCCAAATTTTGCTGCGTGTATTTCTTGGTGCCAACTCACGAACGCGCATAATCGTTGCAGCCTTGCTAACGCGCCTCATGAACCCACATTTTACCGCGCTCATGCATATACTAAGTCGTGCACGTACGCGTTAAAACTAAGTTCAGGCCATGCAGTGAGGGCTCAAACGATATCGCGTTGTCGTCCTTCAATATGACTCCGAATGACAAGAGCGGGGGTATGTACAGTTCATCTAACCCATGTAAATATTTGCGTGTAACGCGTGCCTAGGGATGTGGAGTTGCAACATTTGAGGTGGTTCATGTGCTGGAAGTTACTACAACGTTCACAGTTTAGAGTCATTCATTGAAATCCTTCACCTCAAAGCAACGTATGGGTTCCATTTATTAAAATTTGCAGCGTGTACTCGTTCACTTCTACACCGTCTTGTACAATTCACGTTTTGCAGATGTTCACTTTCAACGTTCACTTTACTTGTGACTTGAAGTGATTACGCTTTTAAATTTATCACGGATACAGTCTCAAAAATTTAACCCAACTATCTTCCCAACTTTATTTGAATCAACGTGGTCACAAATTTCTGCTCATCTTATGCAAAGCTTTTCCATAGATTCAGGGTAATTTTCTATAGATTCATAATGTTTACGTTTTCTACATAAAAAGATAGTCTCATAATTGATCACAAGCTCATGCTGTATTCGCATCAAAAATTTGAGCAAAAGTGCTTAAAACATTGTACTGAGCTAATATTTGTTAGAAAAATCATTCCGGATTATATGAACCATCTCAAAATTAAGTAGCTGGAATCATATATGTATGTTATTTCCCTAACTGGACGCATGTTCGACAGTGAGGTTTTCAAATGTTGTACATAGGCAACACATTGAACATTTGTATATACGATGTGTACATATAATGTATATACTTGATGTTATCACACACAGCTTTTGTGTTGGAATAGAAATGTATACTTTGTACTACTGCAATATTTTATTTCGGAATTCTGAGCTGTACATAGAATGAAATGTTCTTATTGAGCATTTCTTTTATTCAGTCGAGAGAGCAGCTGAAACTCGAGTTATTTATTGCTTTTCTAAACTTTATTAGGACAACTAAAATAGCAGAATCATTCTTCCAAAGAAATTATTGCCTATTTT
The DNA here is from genome assembly GCA_014220935.1 of Platorchestia sp. MABIK. Classification (NCBI taxonomy): domain Eukaryota; kingdom Metazoa; phylum Arthropoda; class Malacostraca; order Amphipoda; family Talitridae; genus Platorchestia; species Platorchestia sp. MABIK. Next base: position 17,048 of record JACJUY010002130.1, read on the forward strand.
TTGTCCAGTTCCTAAATTAAAGAAAGTGACTCGAGTCTTTGCTGCATTACAATGACATTCAATTTCAACATTCCAAATTACAGACACAAGTGAAATAAATAAATCCAAACTACATAACCTCGCCGAGTCAAGTAAGTGTTTTTGTCTAATCTAATTTCATTAACCAATTGATTTTCGAATTCACACTCATAATTCATGGCAAATCCTGACTATTGCAAATATATATTTGTATAGATATATGCCTTAGCTGGATGAATCCCGAGGTTCATCCTTCAATGTAATTCTTTGATTTTCTATGTAACATAAGTGCTTAATACTCAATTGAGTTCCTCCGCTGCGCTTTTCACAGAATTTATTCAATTTTTGAAACCCAATTTCATAGCATTTATTTTAATTTAGCAGAATTCACTTTGCTTTCAACGAATTTGTTCTTATTTGTAACAAGAAAACTCAAATTCGTAAGCACGTATTTTAAACTATAATCAGGTAAAGAACGCCCAACAGCAGGGTCGGCTGGAACGCAGCTTTCGATGTAGATCACTTATAGCCTATCACACACGCCCCAAAATAGTTGTCAGCTTAGTAAGAACATAGCATGATGCTTTGCAGCGCTAAAATATCCTTCAAATTTATGTGGAAATATGAGGGAGAAATCAATAAAAATGTTTCCTCACCTCCATTCACTGAGAGAACAGCTTTCAAAACACACTTTAGTGGCACAGATGAAATTTTTTTTTAGTCACCATGAGTCGATTTGGAAATGATCATCGAGCAAGCTTCCATTTCATCTATTTCAAAATTTCAGTGCAGAAAAATCATTTGGCGACATCATATCGCTAGTCCATTGCTTATAACTGATAACTTCACTCGCCAGCTACACATTTTTCTCTTAAACGCGTATTGTTCGCTGTCTAACTTCATTGGTTATAACATTTTTGTCTGACCTCGCATTTTAGGCGAATGAGAGGATACGGATATTTCTGAAGAAAATTATTTCCTTCGAAAAATTACTGCCAGCTATCATCTTCTGATTTTCAACTTTAATTATCATTTATGATATTTTAGTTCGGAGTCGCCCATATTTTTGGGAGACCCTGCTACACTGCACCCTCCAATAGCCCTGGAAAACCTAACGGAAAACCAATCCCATTGCTCTTTTTCCTGGTGACGACCGTTTGGACCCCTTTTCTACTGCTCCAACACCTCTGGTTATCAACCATGGTAGACGCTCCTCACAGCTCCCTTTAACAGCCCTGGCTATCCCCCATGGGAGACCCTACCCCACTGCATCCTCTAACAGCTCTGGTTGCCGTAGGTTGCGTGGATCAAGGCGGATACAAAGGCCATCCTGGCGATCCACAACCGCGTCATCACTCACAACAACCGCATGTCCGTCATCCACTCGGACCACAACACGTGGGAGCTCACAATCAAGTCGGTGCGACGGAACGACTCGGGGGAGTACATGTGCCAAATCAACACGGACCCCATGAAGAACCAGGTCAGAGCTTTTGACATTTGCCCAACACAATGATTGCAATCATTATGTTACGATGCCTCCTCATGAAATAGCTTCCTTGCACGCGGAATTAATTCATAATTGGTGCCTATAGTATGTGTTTCACCCCTGGGTGTAAGACATACGTGGTTGTAGGTGCTTTTGGCCGGGCTATAGATAAAGTGCGGAAACAACACCTAAGCATGAACTAGTTAGCAACTCGGTAATCTCTAGAGTTCGGACACTCGGAGAAAGTGTAACACAATTGTTTTTGTCAAATGGTTAGTCAGAGAAATTTTGGTACATCTGGGTGTATCACATTTGACCAAACATTGAAGCGATCAGGGAAGGTAAATCAGAGATTCACATTTCATACTGTATAAAATTTCTCGTTGAAAATTGGGTATTTTTTGGAATTTGTCCTTGACGTAGAATTCTCTCCAAAAATCTTTAAATATTTTCTAGTTTTTCTTTATATTCTTAGATCTTTTTCAGTCATCACGTGCATTCTCAGGCTAGTCAGAGAAAGAATAACAATTATTAAAAATAGCACTAACTTACGCTAATTGCGTCTTGATTGGCACGCCTATGTGTACTTTTTTAGCTCGTAAAATACAAAACTTTGGTTGATGTCGTATATTGATGACACACTTTTGTATAACTGTTTTGTGACAAGCAGACACAAATGTGCATCGATTTTGTGGTAACATTTTTCTCAGAGTAACTTTCATATACCTCACAGTAGTAGCACGGGATCCAGGCGCAACTTGTACATGCAATTCATGTATAGACTGATGAAGTAAGAAAAACCTCGCCCCTGCTCGCTGAATTCTTCAGCCTGATAACGCACTTGTAATTGAGAATTTAGTAGTACTCGTTTAATTTGCGCCAGATACGATGAAAGATTGGTGACGTGACCAGTTCAGGAAACAAAATGTGTGATAATCTTGTAACCACATTTTCTCGTACTAAGTATACGCTTTGTAATGTGAAAATTAGGGATGTGTAATTCCCCGAAAAAAAATCATGTAAATTCTTCTCTTGAAAACTGTTAACAAATAATTCTTCCTCCCGACAACTTACGTTATTGTAAAGTTAAAATATTTTTGGCAAAACTATTTCATGCAAAATTCAAGTTAAATTCTGTTGTCATGTCAGCAGATATGACGCGATAAGCCCATGCAGAGGCGAAATCAACTCCCATGTATAACAGCAATGATGCATCATGAGATTTTTCATCTTACCTGACTAGGTATAAGAAATAAATTGAAATTATTTAGAAACATCGAACATCTAACAAAGGTCTTAACTGGTAGCTATCTTCTGTGTGAGAGAACAAACTAAATTCCTAGAATGAAATCAAAAAATCCGTTTGACAGCGTTCCATAGTATTTACAAGTAAGTTACGTCTTCACTTTTCAAGTACGTGAATCCTTGTCGAGTTTTCCTCATACGATCCCTTTGAGCAAACGGAAACCGTGATTAAAAAATGATAAGAGAATTTGCCAGTACTTTTTTGTTCACAAGAGGTAATCAAAATTTTTTGGTAGATTTGAAGCGTAAATTAAAAACCAACTAAAATTTCTATTTTAGTCACATAATGACTCACAGTAGTTTAGAATTCTCCAACTATTTGTTTTATGCCAGATGATTTACTGCTAATTAACATACTTTGTGAAATAGGTCATGAGTTTGTAAACTTCTGTCAAACCACGTTACGCACCTAAAATTAAATTGAGAATCGTCAAGTTGCAAAAGGAGTAAAAAGCTACAGCTCACTACTCTTCGCATCGGTTTGGCATTTTTAGAACAACTTGAAACAGTCCTAAAAGCGTTCGATGCCGAATTTCTCGCCCCTCATCAATTAACAAAGCTACAGGAGCGACGATCAGACGATACTTATAGAGGACAATGAGGAAGTTACAGAGATATGAATACAAGTCTAAAGACCGTAATGAAGATTGCCAACAATGACTCGAAAATGCATAATTCAATACGTAAAATACGTAAGCGACATGCAAACCCCATAAAGGTAAAGCCACTGGCGAGGACAGAAATTCGTCTGAACACTTCCCAAGGAAAGCACGCCCTCCGACGAAAGTATGAATCCATCCAAATGAAAATGTTTTCATAGGCAAAGTTCAAATGCCGAAATAGCAGAGCAAATAAAGTCTTTTGTAGTTATGTCAAATCCTCGAAAAAATTTGAAATCTTTTCTCATTTTTGCTGAGAAATAGAAAAAATCAATACTAATTTCTACAACAAGCATTTCACTGCAGTGCTTAAGGATGTTGAATAGCATTTTTAAAAACAAGTCGTTCATTTTTCGTGAAGATATCTTACCTTCTCATTCGTCAAATATTACACATTAGCACAAGGACTATTTTTCATGGTTTTTGAGTAACAATTCATAACCTGAATTCAACCCAATGGATTGTTACATTTTATCCATTCCGGAGTACAAAACTTGTTCTTGCTCGGGTACAACGCCGGAAACTATAAAGCTATAACTCAAATGGGACATGAGAACATTCCTAGAAACAAGTCGCACAAGCAGAATAGAATTTCAGAGGCTGACTTGATCTCTCAATTTAAGGTAGAGGAACATATGTAGATTGAATAATATCAGGTCTAATGTTGTAAAAAGTCCTTGCTGAACGTTTTGAGAGTTATTTTGTCTCTCTACAGAAATACGTAACACGTTTGTTATTCTACTGGGCCTACAATTTTTTCATTGGTCATTAAATTAGCTCTTTGAAGATTTCATTTATTTATTCGCCATGCACCAATGTTTTCTTCCGTCAAAAAATGAAGTGCTCTTCATAAAATCATAAAATGCACCTCTTCCCGCTACTTGACGCATTCTTAGACGCTAAAGGCAGTTCTTCTGAAAAAGCAACGAATGACAACCCTTCTTTCCTTTCCGATCATCTTAAAGTCCATCTTGAGCATTGGTGAAATGTACGTGCCCTCGTTGCCGCAGGTGGGATACTTGAACGTAGTCATTCCTCCCGACATCGTGAGTGAAGAGACGTCGGGCGACACGATGGTGCCGGAAGGGAGCCCTGTGAAACTCAAGTGCAGCGCGCACGGCTACCCTGAGCCTGCCATCCGATGGAGGCGAGAGGATGGGGCGCCCATCATCCTCCGGAGCCAAGGAGGACCAAAGAACGAAGGTGAGCGGCTCCGTCGTGAGCATTAACTCGAGACGCCCATCATCCCCCGGAGTCAGGGAGGACTAAAGAACGAACGTGAATGACTGCGTCGCGTGGCAAAAACATGAGGCACATCGGCACTTCTCTCAGTTCGAGCTCGTATAGCCCAAGCTCCAGCGCACTCTGTTCTTGCCTCATTAACCAGGAGGGCCAACAAACTATAGTTATGGAATAGCTCAAAGTTGAGTTGTGACTCTCGCTGGACTGAACTCATCAAATCATGCACATTAAACCCTATTTTCGAGGCGTTTGGTTCAAGACTCACGAGAGACTGATGGGGGAAGAAAGCGAGAACTGTTACATTTGACCATTTTATCACTACACTAAATTCTGTCAGTGCTTAAAGTGAGAATGTCGAAGGTATGAAAAGTTGGCGGATTAATTGTTTACGCGTTTCTTGTCATATTTCGGTCGAGCACCTTGTCAAGACATGGTTAATAGCCCAATCACCAACTAACGCTGAGCAGTGTTCAATTCTAAAGGTGTGAGGGACACACTGTTTTTGTGAGCCGCGTTTTGGAAGGGAATCGTCCGTGCCAATGTACGCTATATCACTACTCCAATAGCTAGAAAAGTAAAAACCTCTTTTTCTAAAAGTAATAATCTTCTTTCTAATCGATTGTCCTGTAATTTAAGATTTTAAGTACGTTACATATACGTCCATGTTGCACCCAACTTTAGCGACTGGCAAGGAGAAACGGCAGGCGGAACGCCAAGCTATTCACTCAATGCTGGTGTTCTTGTCTCCTACACTTGCCCCTGCTATTGGGAAATTAAATCTTAAATAATTCAAACAATTTATTTACCACAAGTGATTCAGCAGTAGATTGTTTCTAAAGTCTAGTACATAGGAAACATTTGTGTGTGGCTACTTGTGGGTGCCCGAACATGGGCGTCCACTAGGGCGCTCTTGGGCATCTTCTAGGGCATCTCGCCATCATTGCTATTTTAATGAGTACAATTAAGTTCAACATAATTTTCTTGACCTGGGGGCACACTACATTGATCAATAAATTGTTTCTCGTAAGATTAAGGTGCTGGCGAACACATGAATTGAAGGAAATGCCCCCGTGCTCTGACATCCGTCAAGTCGAGGTCTCGATATGTTAAGCAGTTTGGCGGTTACTAAGCCAAATAATGAGTTGCATTGATTGTAATTTATTTGGTACAGTGACGGTGTACGAAGGGCGGGAGCTGGTGCTGGAGAAAGTGACACGCGACGACATGGGCGCCTACATGTGCATTGCATCCAACGACATCCCTCCTGCCGTTAGCAAGCGGATACTCGTCATGGTTCACTGTGAGTTCTCAGCCTTCTTGCTTCTTATGCTTCGTCTTCTTCTTTTTCTCGTCCTTTTCCTACACCATTCATAACTGCAGGTTTAAACGGTCTAAAGAAGCTCACATTTTTTCTTCTGCTTCTCATTTTTTCTTTGGGGAAATAAATTATTTCTTCCACTCCTAGTGCTACACAAAACTAATTTTCGTTTTCAGGTCGTGATTTTAGGTACTTTTGAAACGTATTTACTGAATAGGCGTAAAAATCAATTAGATAGTGGATTTATTGTCGTAGTTTTAACTTATTCAACGGAGTTCAGAAGTTTAACAGAGTTATTAAGTAAATAGCGCACATTCGAAATTTTCAGGCTTCCTATAGCATATTCATGTGCATCAAATTGGTAATCAAGTAGTCTTCAAGTTTTAGCCAATAGTTCTTTCGCATTTATACTACACCATGAATTCTTGCTAAATTCGAATATGCATTTCATGAGAACCCCATGATCATTTAAGAAGTGTTCACAAGTTGATGAGTATGCATTCCAGTCTTACATGGGCTTCGTTTCATGCAATACTTGAATCCCTGAAAATAATTCAAAATTAAAGTGAGAAATACTGATCCTAAATATCAACAGTTTAAAACCTGGTGAGTGTGTTTTACCAGTTCGACAACCAATGTATTTGTATTTGACGACCTTTTCACCTGTTGCCTGTTAGTCACCGTTTTCACAACAGGCACTGAATATTTGACTACTCTGACAATTAGAGCACACAATTGGTCTCTTCGACAACTAGCGCTTGTTTTTACCGGAATAGTTGTAAATATTTTTTTCATCGATTTTACTTGGGTATTCAGATAGTGAGTTGGTGAATGATTCATATATTCCCTGTAAATGAAATAACTGAATTGTTCCAACAATTCAGTTCGTTTACTATCATACGTGCCTTTGATCAGTTAATGTCATATAAAATGCCTGCGATCAGCTCTATCGCTTGTCTGATGCAAACAGATACCAAAAATTTAATGCCTATACATTTTTTATTTTCCTTGATTTTCTTATTTCTACAAAGAGTTTGAACAATGTCATGTTTTTTGGCTTACCATTGTCCTCTCATGTGCGCGTTGGACCATTAATGTTCAAAAACGGTTTTTTAGTTTCTCTCAAGTGGCTTCGGTCAAAACATCTTAGAGACATAACAAATCTCAATCTATGTATGCATTGTGCAGTTCACCCACTGGTGCGCATCCCGAACCAGTTGGTGGGCGCCCCACGCGGCACGGACGTGACGCTCGAGTGTGAGGTGGAGGCGAGTCCTAAGAGCATCAACTATTGGACCAAGCTCGACCAGCACGGTGAGACTCCCCTCTTCGCGCTCTTCGGCGAGTGATCTTCAAGATGCTTTCCCATATGACCGAACTGCTTGCTCATGACTGGACTTCTTTCTCATGACCAAACTGCACTCACATCAGAGAACTGCTTTCCTAAATGACCGAACTTCTCTCATATGACCGAACTGCTTTCTCATATGACCGAACTGCTTTCTCAGATGGCCGAACTGAATTTCCTAACTGACCAAACTGATTTTTGATATTACTGAACTGCTTTCTCGGATGGTCGAGCTGCTTTCTCATATGACTGAAATGCCTTTTCATATAACTGAAGTGCTTTTCATATGACTGAAGTACTTTCACATATGACTGAAGTTCTTTCTCATATAACTGAAGTACTTCCTCATATGACCGAACTGCTTTCTCATTTGACTGAACTGCTTTCTCATATGACCGAACTGCTTAACGAAATAACAAAAGTTATCGTGATAAATTAAAATTGTAAATTTAGAATAAATTTAATAATTGCTCAGTAACTAACTACGTTTTTGAAATGATGAACACTAATATTAATGAAGTGCAATTTTTCTTTAAGTGAAGTACCGTACATATTTAGTGATTTTCCAAAGTGTAACATGTTCTAGTGAAATTAAAGGTTACCAATCATTTATAACTATTAATTTTCCCACGACACGTTTTTTGATAAATTCAGAATTTTCAAAACTAAACTTTTTACATTTTTTCCGAATATTAGAAATTTTCAAATGAACCATTCGGATGATAAGTAATTCTTTGACTTCATCAAGGCTCATTGATGAGGTAATAATTTGCGATGAATTCAACAAACTGGTGCAATAACAGGCAACAACTTGTAGCTATTTGCATAATTGTATTATGGTCATTAAAAATTGAATTTCAACCAGAATGTAAAGAACTTGTTTTTTTCTCTCGGCTGAGCAAAATGAAAATTCCTGCTCATTGCCCGCGACGTCGAACACCCTATGTCAAATGTTCTTTTTGTCATAAGTTTTATTCAAATTTGGACAATAATTTAAGTCCAACAATACACTAGTTAATTAGAATTCTTTTAAAAATTGACCAATGAAAGTCCAGCAGTCAAACAAACAAATGAGTGAGAAAATTAAATAATGAATGCTAGAAAAGATTTGTTTTGCGGGATCAGCCACGAAGGAACGAAAATTAAGCTTGGAACACTCGAAATTAAATTCGAAACTCATGTTTTTGATGGGAATTAAAGTAAGCAGTCTACATGTGCACACTTGCCCTACCCTGTGATCTCAAGTTGTAGATGTATTGTTCATTTCATCTAAGTGCTGAGGGATCAGTCCGTAAGTGCACCTGATAGCATTTCGGACTCGCTGCCAAAAAAAAATTCATGGTTTTACAATGCAGTACTTCATCATAGCGATCATGATTAAGTATGTCTGAAATCGTAGATACTGATGAATCATTTCGTGTCAGCAAGCGATTCCTCAAAAACCATTCGATCTGCTGATCAACAACAGATACCTTCATGAATATAATAAAACTTAATTGGTGCATGCATACTGCTGAACATTATTATATAGACTCAATGAAGGTACATGAAAAGTTTATTCCAGTTCTGTACACAAGAGTGCAAAGAGCTGAACCACGTTGGCCTGAAGGTTAATTTGCATTCGCGTTATTGCTTCATAACTATTCACTTCTTTATTTGCCTTGCATTGACTTCTTTTCACTGTATAATATTCTGTTCAATGCTTGAAGTGGCAATGTTGAAGATATGAAAAGTTATTGGATAAGTTGTAGACATATTAGTGGAATATTTCGGACGAGCAGCTAGTCAAGGCATAGTTAATTGCTAGTACTAACGCTCGACATGACTCAGTGATAAGAATTCAATGAAGGGAAAATGAAGAAGAAGCAAATAGTGACGTTCATAAATCGGAGCTACGGGAGTAAACATGGAAGGTGAATGCAAGGGAATCTTAAAGCTCACGTAGTTCAGCACATTGCTCTTTAACTAACTATGGCCTTCACTATTGACTTCTTTTCCAAGTACTTCCAAATACCTATTCAGCTACTTTCTTTACCCATGGACGGAAACCCTTTAATATCTCAATGTTTCCAACTCAGGTCCTGTGATCGTAGACAGTCGCAAGTACGTCAATGAAGAGATAATTAAGAATCCCTACACGATGGCGCTCCGACTCACAGTCAAAAACCTGGACGAAGGCGACTTCACGACTTATTCCTGCACGGCCAAGAATTCACTCGGGGAGGTCGTTGGAAGTATCAAACTATATGGTAATAACTGATTATTTCACTTGAGAACAGTCATTCCTCTTCGTTCTCTAGCTGTGTTCAAACATTGCTTATTAATCACCAAGTACGTTTGAACATTCACTTGTGCTCTACACGTTTCATATTTATTCAGTGAGAAACACCTCGAAATTCAGTTTAGTTTCAGTTTTTTTGATACTATACCTCAAATTAAGGACGCGAATCTCCTATGACCGCAATGAGCTATACGATCAAGACGCTTAACCTCAAAATCCCCCGTCAACTTCATGATTTAAACCACAGGTTCCTAACCTGGGGTGCTTGTACCCCCTGGGAGTGCGAGACAATAATCTAGGGAGTGCGATAAAGTCCTGGTAAATAATTGGAAATTGGCTACATGCTGGCATTTTTTCCGGATGGTGCAAGGTTCGAATGAAATTTCTTTAGGTGTTCGGTCGAAAAAAGGTTGGGAACCAATAATCCAGACGCTCAACCCCTATGTCGTCTTTGAGCTTCATGATTTAGATGCTTAACCCTCATTGTGCTCATGATCTTCATGATCTAGACGCTAAACCTTTAAGACCTCATGTGCTTCATGATCTAAGCGCTCAACCTTAAAAACTTCATGAACTTCGTGATCTAGACGCAAGACTTTTAAAACTTCATGAGCTTCATGATCTAGACGCTCAACATGAGTTTCATGATCTAGACGCTAGACCTTTGAGACCTCAAAAGGTTCATAATCTAGAGGCTTTACCTCAGACCTCGTAAGCTTCATGATCTACAATTTAAAATACCCTTAAAAATACCCTTAAAACCTCATGAGCTTTATGATCCCATTCAGAGCTAACGCGTGCCGATTGTTGCAGAAATCGAGCCTCCTTCTCCCCGCACGACGGCCACAGAGCCGCCACCTGTCACCGACTCCCGCGACCTCCGCACCAACTCCGCTAATGACCGGGACCTCGCACCAAGGATTGACCCAGTACCACCTGGTACCGGTATCGATGACCGGTACAATCAACGCGGTAACTGGTACCCCCACTATTCTACCGGTCAACCACCTCTGTACAACCAACGTACCACACCCAGGTCACCATTCTCTCAGAACAATTACCGAGATATCCTCGGTATGAGCGGTGGTGCTGGAGGTAGTGTTGGTGCAAGTTCCGACTACTACTTCGACGTGGTCACCAGGATGGTAGTTATAGTACTAGGTGTCATAGTAACTGTAGTAGTGGTAGCTGATGACGTACGGAGCAATGAATGGATCGTTATGCTGCAGTAAAGATTTCAAACTGGGACGCTTACTGGGAAATGGAGTTTTCTATTGTTGGGTTTCCAGCTACAAGACCGCTACGCTAACCATGGCTACACAAAACATGGCTGGAGATGACCAGAGCAGGTAGTGGCGGTCCCACCTCAAGCTCTCATCTGAAGTTAGCAATACATTCCCCCTCTCGTTGCGTCATGTTATCCCTGATAGTCTAATTTGACGGCTAATTTAAAGTTGCATATCATCTATGTACATAAATATTATTGCGTTCAAATCTATGGATAATTTTAGGCGTTGAATAAATGATGCCCCGAGAAATCAGTCATATTAGATATAGTTAACACATGGGTTGTTGCTAGATGTCAATTATATGCTTGGGAATGAAGACATCCTAGGGTTAACGCGTGGAACACAACTT